>CAUYRH010124362.1:0-29659 GCA_963574655.1 Perodicticus potto | reverse complement strand
AGAGGGGAGGTTGGGGCGGAGGGAGGGTGATTGGTGGGGCCACACCTACGGTGCATCTTAGAAGGGTACAGGCAAACCTTGCTAAATGCAGAAGACAAATGTCTTCATATAATAACAGAGAAATGGCCAGGAAGGCTATGTTAATCAGTTTGATAAAAATAGTTCAGATTGTATATGAAACCAGCACATTGTACCCCTTGATTGCACTATTGTACACAGCTATAATTTAATGATAAAGATAATAAAACTAAAAAAAAAAAAAAAAAAAGGGATGAGTTTTAGGATAACTAAAATAGTGCTCCATCTAGTGGAAATTTAAAGGAGTTTTCTCTCATATGCTCAAAAGTTTTTTATTTGGTGGTGCATTAGCCATTGTTAGGTTGTTAATAATGCTGAACCGCTGAACACTAAAATCAACACCTTGTGGCAGAGACATCGAATGTCAGGAACCTAGTTGTTAGAGTTTAAAACAACACTCAAGTTCTGATGGTAAGAATCTAAGAGTAAAACTCTAAGTAAGAATAAAATACATGTATTTTATAATTCTGTAGGAAAATCTCTAACGAGATTTTTTTTTAAACATACAGCCATTTACATAGTCATCTATGTGCAGAAACTTAGGAATACTGATGCAATTTTCCTACAAAAGCCTCTATTAGTGGAGGAAAAACAAATTCTGAAGTGTGCAAAACACATTTCTGCCTCAGCCCCGTAAGATGGATACATTCCTAAGCTTAATTTTTATATCTCTGCCAATAGCAAGGTAAATGCTTAATATGTAGTCATGTATCACATGGAACCACTTGATGAGAATCTGAAATATGACTTTGCATAGAATTCATTTAAATAATGCAAATAAGCTGTTAGCATCCTCACTCTGTTCTCAGTGGAATTCACCAATGGGGTGGGCATAGGATAGAAATGTGGGTGACATTGTGCTTCACTCAAAAACAGTTACATTTATGGTCCCACTAAGCCCACACAGGAATTCCATATGCTTTTTGTTTTTTGCTTTTAAGACTTCAACGCTGATGACAGATGTCCAAGTCAAATATAGAGTTTCCCAAATAACAGGGCACACTGTGAGGTTAGGTGGAAGACGGATGGTTTATTATCTGGACGCAGGACAGGAACTTAAATCAACGTGACACAGAGAGCTGCTCAGCACAGCGTTTCCTTCCTGCCCTTCGGACGTACGACACAGGAATTGACTTATCAAAGTAAAGCACATCTTGTTCACTTTTAAAAATCCATTAAATTAGTCTCATAATCGTTCTGACTGAGAAAGTGAATCATGCCATGATTCAAAAAATCTGTCTTCACATAAACTTATGAGCACATTTAAAAATGGTTTACTGTACATCTTTGCATTTCTTAAGGCATGAACAATGGCATACAGATGGAACGGGTTCTGAGATGCATCCTGTCTTGTTGGACAAGGCCAGCACAAGCACAGCGCATGACACAGGCACACCCAAGTGAACTGACTGCTGCGGCCCTGGGGCTCCTACGAGGAGGGACGGTGCTTCCCGACAGCGGGCCAAACTCGAGGCTTATATGCTCTTTTTAACTCTCTTGATCAGCCTACAGCACCAGTTATTGTTGTTTTTTTAAACAAACTCTTCATACTTTGGATTTTGTATTATGCTCCTTTTATTCTGCTTTCCGAGGAGGGTGTGGATGTCTTTTTAAGGAATATGGTTGCAGCAAAACGGAAAGGATCCAAAAGTGGTTAGGGGCCTTATCTAATGCACTTCTGAAAGTCCGTTATAAAGATGAATAGAAAAGCAAATGGTAGGTTTTCAGTCGACCCAGAAACCACGCGTAGCTCTAAGAAACATAATTGTGCATAGTTATTTATTCATTCAGAGTGTGATATGTGGCTAGCTTTATGTTCCCAGTTTACCAAAGAACAGGGCTGTCTACTTTGCTAAACCCAGGGTCCTTTCGAAGTTCCCAGTAGGTGTCGTTAGAAACCCAGGCTTCTCTTTGATTGGCATCAATTACTTTTCTGTGAAAATAAAAATCAATATTAGCCACAGATGACATCAAGGTGACCCAATAATTGGACCCTCTCCTATAGATTAGACATGTATATACTAGCAATGCTTTGTGAGCCAGTTAGTAGCTTGTTAACTACTGACGCTTTCACTATTTTTAACCAGAAATGAACTCATTTTTGTTATTAAATGTCTGAAACTGAAGCAGGTAGGCTCATGAAGAGAGAAACTGAGGGCAGAGGTGGAAAGTGAAGAGTCCTGAACAAAATCTATACAAATACTGCAAATAAGAGCTTCTAGGTCCAGACCCACGAGAATGACTTCTCCATTGGTAAGGAAAAGCATTTGCAGGATCCACATCCAAAATACACACTGTAGACATCTGAAGGGCAAGGCTGTATTTCTGCCCCGGGGTGGCAGTCATGAGACAGCAAGTCTAAAGGATATGAGGTTACACTAAGCTTTTCTGTCCTGGTTCTGGAGGGTGACAGATGGATTTGGAAATCTCAGATTAATCTGCATGATGTGTGTATAATCCTGCAAATCATCCTGTAATAATCACCTACTATCATACCATAGAGAGACCAAATCTGAACAGATACAGCTTTGTGTGATAGAAATAAAATTAAATCCTAATAAATCTTGTGGGCAGTGGGGTCCCATTTAGTCTCTGACTTGAGGGAGTGGAAACCAGTTCCCACCATTCTAAATGGTGCAGCTGATGGACAAAGAGCCTTTTGGGAGAGACCCCCATTTTCTTTTCCTGCCCACGAAAAGAAAAGATGTAGAGAAGAATTTCTTTTTCTAGTTCCTAACTTTTCACAAATGCAAAATTGGATTCATTATTTTCCCTGCCAAAAGCAAAGTCACCAAAATCAGCTTCGTTTAAGTTCCCTGGACAACAAACTATCTCCCAATTTCTTTTCATTTACCTGGAGTTTCTCATTATTCACGGCAACCATGTGCAAAACGTGACCTTCTTATGGGAATGAACCAACTTACTTAAAAAATTTTGGTATATGGTCAAGATTGTTTTCCTCCATGTATCGTCTTCGAGATCTCTGAAGTTCCTCTACTCTCTGCTTCTCTGCTGCTGCAGCTTCTAAATTTCCTTCTTCCAAAAATCTAAGCAGAAAGCAGTAGTTCGTATTTTAATATACTACCCTCATTTCTGAGAAAAAAAATATTTTGTGCATAAAATGACATCCTGGTGGCTGTGAGCAGAACATGTGGCACAGTAACACCCTCTGCCCAGGCCACACTATCTCTTTCTGTCCATCAATCGACATACTTTCTGTGTACATGACTGAATCACTGGAACCAGCAATGTAACGGCAGGAATGAAAAGCAAGTGGTTTGGCCTTGAAGACTTTCCTGTGATGTCTGAGGTTCTACTTGAGATTTCTAGGATGATTGGCAGCATCCGGGGTCAGTTAAAACAGCAAGAAGTCACAATTGTGCTGCCTTTCCAGTTTATGAAAAAGCACTTGTAAATGACATAGAATGGAGGATGGGAACTGGCTGTGCTCTGTCTATTTTCAAAGCAGATTGGGAGGGAAGGAACTTTCCTGTTTATTAGAGTAAAATCAATGAAAAAAGGAAAGGTAACAGGGAAAATTATAAAAGGGCACAGAATAGGAAATGAATAGTAAATATAATTCAGAAAGGGAATATTGAAATAGAATTGAGAAGAAAAAGGCAGACCCAATGGTAATTCACAAATGTTTAAATTTCAAAATGAGAGCAAAGACTAGGGATATAAGGATATACATTGTACAGAAAGTTTACTGATAAATTTGAATGTCAAACAGTGAGACCGATGTTCTACAGGGGAAGAGGGAATTGAATAGGTCAATACTGAGAATATTTTGACACAAGACAGATAAAGCCATAAATACATGAGAAACGGAAAACTGGTCTTGGATAGAATTTGTATGGCACATAGAAATTCTGAGAAAAATAAAATGAATTCCTAGGAACAGACATCATGACTTCAGAACTATGTAAGAATAAGAAAAGTAAGAATCAGAAGGTACTAAAGTTATGGTGTTTTGAGCACATCCCATATCCTGTGGAATCAAAAACATATTGGGGAAACCACAGACTTTACTCAAAGCATTTCTGAGAGCACCCAGAACTTTCCCTGTTCTTTAGTTTAAAAGATACTGTATGTTACAGTTGTAGAAGAGGCCCCAAACCCTGGGTGATGAGTGACCCTATATTTAACAAAGAATTTATGAATCTGTAAAATTTGGTAAATTTTTTTTTTTGGGGGGGAAGTAAATACTTTCTGTTAAAAAATGTTATCTTCTTTGGAGAACTTTGTGTTGAGATAATATTCTCTTATGATCAGCCTATGAATACTACTTTATGTAGCATAGACAACTCAAGTATCGTTGAGTCAATAGGGAATGAAGAAATGACTGACTGACTAAGTGATGGTGGTGAAAATAAGTCTTGATGACCTCTACAGCCCCATGCTATGAGCTAGTCCAGATCTTAAACACCGCCGCCATCCTCACCTTTGATCTGGTCGGAAACGGGCATCTGTTGGCGGAAGGAGATCTTTTAGTACCGGATCTAATTCATTGAGCTCAATAGCAAACCTCGTGAAGCCATAGTAGAGCTCATAGTTAGTTGGCAGGGACCCTGGAATGAGACCAATTGCCACTGTGAGAGGCAAAATGCTTCAGGCACTGGAAGAAGCTGACTTACCTTGGTGCTTAATCAATACCAGCACTAATACCTAATTAGTAGTAGTCATAAACACTAGATTATAAATTTGTTCAAGTGAATTAAATTGGTGGTATTTTGCTGGGGGGAAATTTTATGTTGATGATCAGAATGGATTGATTCACATACTTGATAAAATCCAGTCTTTCAGACAAAACTAAATATAATAGTAGTCTTCCTTGGATAAACTAATCCATAATTTTTTCTCTCAAGTATTCAATTAGGTAACCTTATGCCAGGGTGATTAGCTATAAACAAAAACTTTGGTTATTTACTTCCTTTTATAAAGGAAAAAGATTCAGATCCAAATTAACATTTATGGGGCAGTGCCTGTGGCTCAATGAGTAGGGCGTGGGCCCCACATACCCAGGGTGGTGGATTCCAACCAGGACCCAGCCAAACCGCAACAAAAAAATAGCTGGGTGTTGTGGCGGGCGCCTGTAGTCCCAGCTACTGCGGAGGCTGAGACAAGAGAATCACCTAAGCCCAAGAGCTGGAGGTTGCTGTGAGCTGTGATAATACAGCACTCTACTGAGGGTGACAAAGTGAGACTCTGTCTCTAAAAAAAAAGCCAAATTAACATTTGTTGCTATTTTTAAAGTAAATTTGAAGGGAGAATCTTTGTGTGCCTTGCACAGCGATGTATCCCAGACTTCTAGAACAAAGCCTGATGCATAGTCCATACTCAGTAAACAGTAGCTGAATGAATGAACTAACCACTCTACTAGCAGGAAATTTAAATACTCATTGATGTCTCCTGGAAACCAACAACTAATTTTAAATTTAAGGATTAATGGACAATATTACAATGAAAGTAAATGTCATGGAGAGACTTGTTCCATTTATACTTGATATTCAATTATATGCTAATATATTAACAGAACTCCCCTGATGTCTTTTATTAAATGTCAACATATTGCAACTTTTTGTTGCTCAGCTGAAAACAGCACTTATTCTAGTGAGTTATTGGATTTGTAGATCACAGATGTTTGCAGGCTTTTCTTGGTTTTATTAAGACAGAAAATAAATAATGTGAGCAAGGATTTAATTTCATATATTTTAATTATCTAAATTCTTTAATAAATACACCTAGCTCTGAGACGTAGGTATTACATTTAGAGTGGGTATTACATTTACTCTTTGACCACGTCCAGGTCCGCATAAAACAAGGGCCAATCTCTGACCACACGTCAGAAATTTGGCCTAAATTTAAGAAAATTTTTAAATATCAAATGTTGGGAAACATAATTTATATGTTAAGTATAAATGTAACAATACTTACTGTAAGCATCTACATTTTTAATCTCATTGGTAAAGGAAACATAATGGGAACGGTTGGGGATGACCTGCGCTTCCTTTCCTTCTGTTGCTCATGGTGCCCTCCTGACGCAGGGCACTGGGGCCAGTCTCACCTGGTCTCCAGACGCACTTTGCAGAGGGGGCCACACCACAGTAAAGCCCTTCATGCCACTTCCCAAACAGCCGGTGTACCACCTTCCCCTCCTGTCCTATCACAGCCCCTTGGACTTCATTCACGTTTGAATTCCAATAATTCACCTGGAAAAACCAAACCCTGATTAAGACAGCTGATTGCTTTAATAACATCAATCCCTATAATTTCCATATAGAATTTTTTCTTAACAGTAAAATCTCTCATATGAACCATTTCCAGAAATCTATCTTAAAATGTTTTTTTTTTTTTAAATTAAATCATAAGTGTATACCTTAATGCATTTATGGGGTATGATGTACTGATTTTATATACAATTTAGAATGCTTTTTATATGGAAGGTTGGCTTTCTAAGTGTCAGCTTAACTTTTCATTAAGGGACGATTCTTGCTCCATGTTCTTGCACAGCAGCATACCACAGAGGGGCTCTTAGGTTCTCTATCCTAAGAACCTCCTGGTAATTCATATGTTAATACTTTTTCCTTGGATCCTCTCACTTTTAACTTCCCCTTACCAATGGATTATTTATTTATTTATTTATTGTTGAATCATAGCTGAGTACATTAGTGCAATCAAGGGGTACAATGTGCTGGTTTCATATACAATCTGAAACATTTTCATCAAACTGTTTGACATAGCCATCATGTCATTTTCTTAGTTATTGTATGGAGACATTTGTATTCTGCATTTAGTAAGTTTTGCCTGAACCCGTCTATGATGCACCATAGGTGTGGCCCCACCATTCACCCTCCCTCCAGCCATCCTCCCCCCTCCCCTCCCTTGCCACATATTCATTCTTATGCTATAATTGAGTTACAGCCTTCATATGAAAGCCATAAATTAGCTTCTTAGGAGGGCTAAGTACATTGGATACTTTTTCTTCCATTCTTGAGATACTTTGCTAAGAAGAATATGAATTTCAGTTGGCCATGCTGCAGAAATAGTTTGTGAAATAATTTTCACTGTATCTAGAAATGGCTACATTTTATTATGAGGGACCTGGCAGTGGCTTTTTTGTTTTTCCTTTGAGACACAGTCTCACTATGTCACCCTTGGTAGAGTGCGGTGGCATCACGGCTCACAGCAACCCCAAACTCCTGGGCTTAAGTGATTCTCTTGTCTCAGCCTCCCAAGTAGCTGGGACAACAGGTGCCTGCCACAAGGCCCGGCTATTTTTTTTGTTGTAGTTGTCATCATTGTTTAGCAGGCCTAGCCTGGGTTCGAACCTGCAGGCTCTGGTAGTGGCCTTCTTTTCGCCATGCTGCTTCCCAAGGGATGAGGAGTCTGTGGGAATTTGCCTATCTGTACCCTCTGACCCCCCTTCAGATCAGGCCCCATGTAGGCAGGACCCTAGGATTCCTGGGCCAAAAGGCTTATTCCACAGCTGGTGCAAAGTTTTGATTTATCCACCCAAAGTTACACCAAACATCAGTGTGTACACCTTTAGGTCTGAGGGGTGGCCAAAGCTGGCTGGTTGTGGGGGTGTGGACAGTGCTGGGACGTGTGAACTGGAGCTTCTGTAACATGTGAGACCCTTCACAGTGCAGGATAGAGCCGGAGGTGGGAAGTAAGCAGTGAAGGCCAAGGGCCAGGACTGGCTTTCCTGTGCTGCCAGCTTCCCAGCATGGAGTTCTAAAAGGTCCAACCTGCACCTATAGGTTTCATTATGAAAATTATCTTCGTCAAGGGGAAAGAACAGGACATATTTTATTTGACAGTTTCTAGGCTTGATTTATATCTTTTAAATACAACGTAGACTCTGCATATCAAATATTGGGGGCAGGCATGCACTGAAATTTTCATAGCTGACAAAACCACATGTTTGCATTTCCTGTCATTGCTCAGCCAGAGCACACAGTGATCTTGGCCCTTTGGTTCTAGCTACCTCATCTATCTGTAAGAAAAAAAATAATGGGCAACGTCTAAAATAATCAATTGAAATGAACATGACCAATTGTTTATACCCTCACATTAATCTGAAAAATAAAAAGAAATAAACATGACCTTCCAATAGGGCTTACAGGGATTTATCTAAAAAATATCCTAGAGTTTTAAGACTCTAATATGTTACCTGTCTACCATATTGGAATGGGTCACAAGTCAAGATGATGGGGGCTGGTAGGCTTCCTGTGCCATGTTGAATTCTGTAGCATACCTAAGCAAAGGTGGGGTGATATTTATGTTCCGCTCCAGACCAGAGAGAGACAGAAGCAAACGCTGTTCTGTAGGCCTTTCTGTCCCAAACACCCTTTCGTATGGACAAAGGTGATGCCCTTTGTTGAACTTATTTGGACTATAGTCGTAGCCAGGTTGGATGAGTGTGCAGTGACCGGAAGGAATCACCTACATATCTGCTCTTACTACATGTCCTCAGAGAATGACAAGTGCATTATTATTAGCTCCCTAAAATAAAATTACTTAAACATGCAATCAGGCAGGAACAGAAAGAGACATATAAACCAGAAGACCTGGGTTGGGCAAAAGTGTTTGCTGGAATTTTACTTTATGAACTGCTAACTGGCTGTTTAAAAAGAAATCTTTGGAAAGAAATCTGTTTTCTTCTGTTTGGACATGGCACCTTTCCTTTCTTTCTTTCTTTTTTTTTTTTTTTTTTTTTGGCCAGGGCTGGGTTTGAACCTACCACCTCCGGCATATGGGGCCAGCACCCTACTCCTTTGAGCCACAGGCACCGCCCCGAGACGGTACCCTTTCTGACCACCACATCTTCAGGAGCCAGCGCGCCTTGAGAAACTTCTCCAGCTCCTTCTGCTTTCTTATCGACAATGTCAAGGACCAATGCTATGGGATAAATTCACTTGCCGCTGGTTAAGGTGACTTCCATTTCCCCTTTAGGAGGGACTTTGTACTCTTTTCCTTTACTGTTGTACGATATTATTTACCTTGACAAATGTGAGCTTGCAAATGCAAACACTGCTTTTGGTATTTCTAATGGTTACTTCTCCGTAATGCTCTATCCACCTTCTCCCACTGAGGATGTTGTGTATGCAGGTGGTGACTTTATTCCACACATAGTAATCTCCATACCTAGTGAAGAATATAACTTTGATTAGAAACACTGAGGTTCAAGTACAGATGAATGTTTCTATTAAAAAGAATATTCTTTGGTTAAAGTCCCCCCCCCCCCCGCCCTTTTCCTTTCCTTTCTTTCTTGAAAGTCTCTATGTGGCCATAAATATTTATTACACGATTAATTTACTTCAGGAATATAAATGCTTCTTATGAGTCAGGTGCTAAAGCTACAAAGTTGAATATGACCTATTTCCTGCTCTTCTGGAGCCAAAAGCATGGTAGGGATAGATGGATATATAAATAAATACGTAAAGTGTGGTGAGGGCTCTGATAGATGAATAAACAAAGCATCATGGGAACACATAGGAAGAGTCCTCAGTCCTTAGATCTGCCTGGACCACAGGCTGAGGGTCAAGCAAAATGTCATAGAGGAGGTTGGGTTCCAGCCAAACTTGGATGATGGATAGGAGCACACCATTGGCCAGGGATAAGTAGCCATAAAGCCAGAGAGGTCAGATGAGCAGGAGGTATCTGAAGCCTGTGAAAGCTGAGCTCCACGTAAGCAGGTGTGGCTGGAGGCAAGGCAGGCGAGGTATGATGAGGGAGAGCCCATAGGGACTTTAGTGATGTACCGAGGAGTCTATGATTTACTCTGCAGGCAGTGGCCAGCACGAGGGATGCCAGGTGGAGAGGGGCACCACAGGGTGTGCATATAAGAACAGTTACTCTGGAAACACTATTTTATACTCTAAATTAAGAACAAAGAAGTGGATAATTCTTTGGGAAGTGAGTGAGGAACATAACCAAGATGGCACAAACCTAATGCAAATTGTGGGCAGTAAAGTTACAGAATTCCTGCCAAGGAATGAAATGACATAGCTTCAAACACCGTTTAAGTTTTTGCACATTACATATATTTTCAAATAAAATGTTATTTTAAGATAAAATAAAAAATTTCAAGTTCCCACAAAATTTATAAATTGGTGTAACGTAGGCAGTTATTATTATACCAATTATACCAATGTTTGATTGTATAATGTAGGCAATAATAATACCAATACCAGGCTCGGCACCTGGGGCTCAACAGGCTAAGGTGCCAGCCACGTACACCTGAGCTGGCAGGTTCAAATCCAGCCCGGGCCCGCCAAACAATGATGGCTGCAACCAAAAAAAAAAAAAAAAAGAAAATAGCCAGGCGTTGTGGCAGGCGCCTGTAGTCCCAGCTACTTGGGAGGCGGAGGCAAGAGACTCGCTTGAGCCCAGGAATTGGAGGTTGCTGTGAGCTGTGAAGACACAGCACTCTATCCAGGGTGACAGCTTGAGGCTCTGTCTAAAAAAAAAAAAAAAAAAAAAAATCTTGGACTTTCCAGTCCCCAGCACCACAAGAAAATAATAACTTCCTGCTGTCTAAGCCCTATGGTCTGTAGTATTTTGTCATGGCAGCCAGGGCTGACTACTACAAGTTCTGTAGTCCTTGATATTTTACATAAAAAGTTTGGTTTTGCACTACTTTTGTCATGAAAAAAGCTAATAAAAAAATGACACTTCCAGCCAGGCGCGGTGGTTCACGCCTGTAACCCCAGAACTATGGGAGGCTGAGACGGGTGGATTGCCTGAGCTCAGGAGTTTGAGACCAGCCTGAGCAAGCATGAGACCACATCTCTGCTAAAAAAATAGAAAAATTAGCTGGACATCTTGGCAGGTGCTTGTAGTCCCAGGTACTCAGGAGGCTGAGGCAAGAGGATCCCTTGAACCCAGGCATTTGAAGTTGATGTGAGCTATGATGCCACAGCACCCTACTCACAGTGATAGAGTGAGACTGTCTCAAAAAAGAAAAGCAACTTTCCCCCACTGAGAATGTTGCTCCCCTCACCTCCAAAATGAAGGCTTCCATTCTGGACCATGGATGTCCTTCATCACCCCAGATTATGCTGGCTCCATATATATATATACACACACATATATACATATATATACATATAAATATTTATATGGCTCCATTGATATATTATTTATATATAAATAATATAACATATATAAATAATATATAAACTATAAATATATATTTATATTAATATAATTTTTTTTTGAGGCAGTGTCTCAAGCTTTCGCCCTGGGTAGAGTGCCATGGTGTCGTAGCTCACAGCAACCTCCAACTCTTGGGCTCAAGTGATCCTCTTGCCTCAGTTTTTCTATTTTTAGTAGAGACAGGGTCTTGCTTTTGCTCAGGCTGGTCTCGAACTGGTGAGCTCAAGCAATCCACCTGCCTCGGCCTCCCAGAGTGCTAGGATTACAGGTATGAACCACTGCACTTGGCCACTTTTTTTTTTTTGAGACGAAGTCTCTGTCACTCTGAGTGTCGTGATGTCATCGTAATTCACAGCAACCTCAAACTTTTGGGCACGAACAATTCTTTTGCATCAGTCTCCCAAATAGCTGGGACTACAGTGCTCACCACAACACCCAGCTAGTTTTTTCTATTTTTAGTAGAGATGGGGTATTGCTCTTACTCAGGCTGGTCTCAAACTCCTGAGCTCAAGCAATTCACCTGCCTCAGCCTCCCAAAGTGCTGGGATTATAGATGTGAGCCACCACACCCAGCTTCTGGCTCCATTTACAAACACAGAATAGTTTAGTGGCACAAACTGAGAGAACTGGTGATGTTTTCAATCTTTTTTTCTTCAATGAGCAGAGGTTTGGGATGCTGGGCTGGGACTGGAAAGTTCTGTCTGGGAGGCGCAGGAAGGAATCTTTAAGACAGAACTATACTGGTATGAACTCTGCAAGCACGAGGTGATGGTCAGAGAGGTGAACTCTGGAGGGTGAGCAAAGAAAGCTGCTATGAACATTCACACTACACTAGTTTTAAAGAATTATTGTCTACAGGAAGTTAGGATGACAGGCTAACACTTGAATCCTTGATTTTTGTGTTACCATAGAAATTCAGTTGGCTACTTTTAGCAGCTTGTGCTAAAAGGCTCCAGACTTTGTGGTAGGTTAAAGATTGAGTCAAATTCCTTGTTACCCCTTCCTTCAGAGGTAAAGTCTACTAACTCATCCCTTGAATGGGTTGGCCTGAGTAACTTACTTGACCAATATGGCACAACAGAAGTGTCATTGAGGACTTTTGAGTCAAGGTTGTAAGAAGTGTTGCAGCATCTACCTGGGTCTCTTTGTCTCTGGGCATGCAAAAACTCCGGCTATTCTGAGACCACTTGTTTAGAGAGCTAGTCTGACATACAGTACCAGTTCATTCAAACCTTCTGGTCATTCTCACTGAAGGGTCAAGGCATGAGAGTGATACTGCCTTGGATTCTCCAAAGCAGCTCATCCACCAACAGAATACCACCAAATGACCATTGTCCTGCCATGTGGGACAGAAGAATAGTCCTGCTGAGCCCCACAAAATCATGAGCTTTAATAAAATGCTTGTATTAACCCCCTAAGCTTTGGAATAGTTTGTTATGCAACAATAGGTAACTAGAACAGCCTTCATTGGGATACCAAAGTCGATATTTATTATAATTAACTATACAAACCAATCTACTAGTTTACAAGTTGATTCTGTTTAAGACTCCTTGGTTCTTTTTAAAACTGAAGCAAAATTTAAAACATTAAGGAAAGAAGGAAAACACACATGTTGGAAAATCTACAGGAGGAAACTTTCTCTTGGTACAAAAAAAAAAAAGGCTCTTCACGCCAATGACAAAAACTGACATATGAGACTTGCTTAAGTTAAAAAGCTTCTATAAAGACTGCAAAACCATTGATAGAGTGAATAGACAACCTACAAAATGGGATAAAATTCACATTCTATAGATCCAGTAAAGAGCTGATAACCAGAATCTATAAAGAATGCAAACAAATCAGCAAGAAAAAACATCAAACAACCTCATGAAAAAGTAGTCAAAAGACATGAACAGAAGCTTTCAAGAGAAGACAGACTAATGGCCAATAAACAAATGCTCAACATCTCTAATTCCCAGGGAAATGGAAATCAAAACCACAATGAGATATCACCTAACTCCAGGGAAAATGGCATTTATGAATAAGCCCTGAGACAACAGATGCTGGAGTGGATACACACCGCTGGTGGGGCTGCAAACTAGTACAGCTTCTATGGAAATAGTATGGTGAGTCCTCAAAGAACTAAAAGGAGACCCACAGTCCCACTACTGGGGATTTACCCACAGGAAGAAAAGTTATTCTGTCAAAAAGACACTTGCACTCGAATATTCATTGCACAACAACTCACAATCGCAAAGATGTGGAATCAACCCAAGTGCCCATCAATGCCCAAGTGGATTAATAAAATGTGGTACATGTAAACCATGGAGTGCTACTCAGCTGTTAAAGAAGTGGTAAACTAGTAATACCTTTTATAACAACCTGGATGGAACTGGCGCTCATTCTTCAACTTGGAAGGAACTGGCGATCATTCTTCTAAGTGAAGTATTGTAAGCATGGAAAAACAAACACTGCAGGTACTACTGATAAATTGGAATAATCATTCAACACTCAAGGACACGCAAGGAAGTCAATCTCAGTGGAAACCGAGCAGGGGATGGGGTGGGTAAATTCATACCTGATGAGTACAGTGCACACTATCTGGACGGTGGACACACTTATAGTTGACTCAAACCTACAGAAGCAATTCGTGTAACCAAACGTTTGTACCCCTATAATATTCTGAAATTTTAAAAATTCTCTGCCTTACAAAAATTACACATAGTTTGAAGTAGGGCAGAAGAAGTTAGTCAGGCGTATTTCTGCATGACTGTAATTGTTCTATTGTAACCTCTTCTGGTTCCCAATAAGTGGCTCACAATTATTAATCCTGAAAAAATTGTCCCTCTTTCAGTCATTGCCTAGATAGGAATAAGCTCTCTTTCAGACTTTCTGGGAGTAGCCAGTGAGACACAAACTCTTACTTTCCACAAGGAGAGAAAGAAACTTTCTATGAACACATACATCATTTTTCAGCTATATGATTAAAAGCAATTCTTTAACAACCAAATGGTCTAAATCTTAAGTATTAGACTATCTCAATTAAAAGAACACACAGAAATATAACAATTTATATTCATTGGTAAAATTTGCCTATTGTTGGGAGGATTCTGGACTCACTAAACATAGCCCTAGTTTTACAGGTTATGTTCAAGATTATATTGCTTTTATAAAACTCATTTTTAGTATAAAAATTTTGAAATACATATGGATAAATTCTCCTCTTTGGACTGAGAAATTAATATGTTGTTTATAAGAGAGCCAATTATGCATTTTATAATGAAAGTGTTAAAAAAAATAAAGGGAGTAGAAACAGAAGACATCCCTAGGGAACGCAAGGCTTTACCAAAAAATTAACATATAACAATACAATCTGATGACATTTATTTGGTGGGGTTCCACCCTCTTTGCTTTAGCCATAGGCATTTTGCTTTCATCTCTTTTTGAGAATATATTGGTTAAGGAAACTGTTAGTAACGTCTACAGAGATGGATTAATAAATTCCATTGCTGACTGGACTCCTACTCAATCTGATGAATCAGTGCTTTTGTGGCTTCTGAAATCAGCAGAGCCCATCAATTAAAATACATACTGCAATTAACGTTTTTAATTATAAACACTCTGAATAAAATACTATCATAGAGAATAAGCAATATGGCCTAAAAAGGCAGGCACACGATATAGAACAGCACCTTATAAGGAACACTAAACATTCCGGTCTGCATTCCACATTTGCCTGAAACTAGCTGTCAGCTCACCTTCTGAGCCTCAGTCTCCTCATTAGTAAAATGATAATAGTATCACCTCTCTTAGCTAATGCATAAGGTTTGAAGATTAAAATAAGATGAAGCAATACAAATAAATGGTAAGATGTTATTTTTCAGGAGTGAGGGATAAAAATCTACCTATTGGGTACAATATACACTAGTCTAGGGATGGATACATTGAAAGCCCTGACATCAGCATGATGCAATTCACTTCTACCCCCTACATTTTTTGAAATTAAAAAAAAAAAATGTTGTTTTTCACATAATAGACTTACTAACTGGCCAAACCTAAGACTAGAGGGAGAAGTGTCTCCAGTTCACCTGGGACAGTAGGGTAAAGATGTCTGGCTACTAGGAGTAGGAAGGAGAAACCTTTTCAGTTGAGTTGGCTGTAACTGTTAATGCTATTCCCCCCACACCCAGGATGTTTCTTTTTATTTTAAGGCACATTATAAGGCTTGTCACCTCCATATTTTCTTTGATTTTCAACATCCTTCTCTTTTACTTATTCCAGAACTCAGTTGTCTATGTGCCTAGTCATAGAATTGTTGCATTTTATGGTAACTCTTTGTTTAACTTGAACTTCTTGTTTATAAAATGATAATAATGCCTGTCTTAGCCAACTGTTTAGTTGTTTTCCAAAGTGTCTATGTCATTGTAAATTCCTATCAGCAGTGTATGAAAGTTCTGATTTTTCTACATCCTCACTGTGTTAGGGTTCTCAAGAGAAACAGAACCAATAGGATACACACACGTATTTAAATATACATGTATATTTATTGCTTATGGGAATTGGTTCCCACGACTATGGAGGCCGACGACTTCTACAACCTGTCATTGGCAAGAGAGCCAGGAAAACAGTGGCGTCATTCAGTCTGAGTCTGAAGGCCTGGAAATCAGGAGTGCCTATGTTCTAGGGCAAGAGAAAATGAATATCTCAGTTCTATTTGGACCCTCAACAGGTGGGTTGATGCCTGCCCCTATTGGTGAGAGTACTTCCTCTTTACTCAGTCTGTTGGTTCACATTCTAATCTCTTCTGGAAACATTCTCACAGATACACCCAGGAATAATGTTTTACTAGCTATCTGGGAATCCCTTAGCCCAGTCAAGTTCATACATACAATTAACCATCATACTTACTGATATATGTTATTATGTAATTTTTTCATTATATTCATATATTCATCCTTCTTGATGTGAAATGATATTTCATTATGGTTTAGATTTGCATTTATGTGATGGCTAATGATGTTGAGTTATATCTGTGTGCTTATTAATCATTTGGATACCTTCCTTGGAGAAATGCCTATTTATAAATTTTATTCTTTTTTTTTTTTTTTCAGTTAAAACAATACCAATTTATTTGCTTATAGTCCTGTAGGTCAGAAGTCCAAGGTGACTAGGATTTTGGTCACTAGGATAAAATTAAAGTTTTTGTTTTTCCTGATTAATATGAGGGGACACATGATTATTTTACATTGTTTGCATTTGTAAGGTAAAGTCCAAATTCAAACTCTTGGGCTTACGTGATTCTCTTGCCTCAGCCTCCTCCCAAGTAGCTGGGACTACAGGTACCTGCCACAAAGCCCACCTATGTTTTTTTGTTGTTGTTGTAGTTGTCATTGTTGTTTAGCAGGCCCGGGTTGGGTTCAAACCCGCCAGCCCTGGTGTAGATGGCCGGCACCCTAACCGGTAGCTATGGGCGCCGAACCCATGCACTTAGAATTTAGTTCCTGCAGCGTCGAGCTGTGGTGGGAGGACATGAGAAGTGCTGGTGGTCTGCCTCTTCTGGGGAGACACTTTAGTTTTAACTTGGAGCTAGACTCAAGAGAGTCCCATAATCTTGGCCATATTACATGGAATGGAGCTGGTATAAAGGAGAGAGAGAGCAGGTTGTGGCTCAAGTGCCACCAACTCTTACTGTTTTTACCAAGATTTAGTAGATTTTATTGAATAAGTTTTTTTTTTTAACTTGCTGCATGCCCTTAAGATAATTCCTGGACACTTTAAATTATTATTGTGGTTTTTATAATTTTCACTAATTATGTTTGTTTCACTGAGAAGAGGGTCCAGGGAGTTCCCCATGCTGCCTTTCCAGAAGGATCTTGTTAGTTGATCCAAAGCCAATGCAAATGAAACCAAGGCTCTGGGTTTGATCTCCCTAAATAATGTTCAGTGGTTACCATTGTCATTGTGCTTGTTATTCATCTTGAGGCTGTGTGCCAATTGGAATGAGAATAAGAGAAGTTAATATATATGTATACATTTACTACCATTGTTGAGCAAATTATTCAGACATTTTCTACCCATAAAGAGGGAGATTAGATAAGTAATAAATAAAAGAGAGCACAATTCCTATTGCATGGAAAAATAAATTAAGAGAGGAAATATAGACTTTGTTATCTGAGAAAAAATTTCTGCTTAAAGATTAAAAATAATATGATTGAATACATTGAGAATTAACTTAAGAAGGAATATTTGTCCATGAAAAGTTGACATATAATTTATAAATGCTACAAGAACCCAAATTATTAGTTGATGCAATTATTTTCTTAGAGCTGGTATGATTTATCAATGTCTGTGGAATTATAGAATCCTTACAGATAATATTTCAAAATTAGAGCTAGATTTTAGATCTGCCTCTGGTATTATTCCTTCACCCGCTTATTTATTCATTATTTTTAGAACGAACCTATTGTAACTACAAGGAACTGCATAGCTTTTTCTGGATAAACTCTTTAACGTTTTTATTCACAAAATAGAAGTATTAGAACTCTAAGGATAACTTTTATAGCTCTAAATTCTACTATTCTAAACAGCAAGTTTAGAAGAAATTATTTCTTCATTAATTCAACAAATATTTCTAGATACGAAGTGCTCTGTGAGGGGCAGTGTGTGTCTTAGACATACCTCCTGCATTCATAAAAATAATAGACATTTAAATAAATAACAAGCCTGATGGCTTTTATGAAAGGGAAGCATAGTGTTCTTTGGGTTAAAAGTCAGGAGTTTCTAACCAACCCTGGTGGACGACTGGGTATCTCAGGAAATGTTCTTCTGAGGAAG
Source organism: Perodicticus potto (assembly GCA_963574655.1). NCBI lineage: Eukaryota > Metazoa > Chordata > Mammalia > Primates > Lorisidae > Perodicticus > Perodicticus potto. Next base: position 11,605 of record CAUYRH010124362.1, on the reverse strand, counting down.
GGAAGTTGATGCTTGTCTTAATTTTCTCCTGCAGTAATAGCAAAATAACACAGACTGAAGAATTTATAAATAGTAGAAATTTGTTTCTCATACTTCTGAAGCCTAGGAAACCTAAGATCAGGTGTTAGCAGAGTTGGTATCTGGTAAGGGTTCATTCTCTGCTTCCAAGATGGCCTCTTATTGCTGTGTAGTGCAGAGGGGAGGAACGCTGTCATGGTGGAAGGGACACAAGGGCAGAAGGTTGGACTGGCTCCCTCAAGCCCTTTCCTAAGGGCTCTCATTCCGTTCGCCATCATGAGTGGCCATCGCCTCATGAACTAATCACCTCTCCTAGGCCTCATTTCTTAATACCATCACCAATGTATGAATTTGTTCCAACATATGAATTTTGGAGGGACATACACATTAAAACCACAGCAATGCTGAAACCTGAAGGATGAGTAAGGGTTAATTAGAAGGAGAGTTGAATAGGGGATGATGATGTGGGAAGAAAGTTTTAGAAAGTGGAAAAAAAAAAAAACCCCAAAAAACAAACAAAAGAAACACCATTGTTGAATAAATTATTCAGACATTTTCTACCCATGAAGAGGGAGATTAGATAAGTAATAAATAAAAGAAAGCACGATTCTTATTGCATGGAAAAATAAATTCAGTAGGAAATATAGACTGTGTTATCTGAGAAAAAATTTAAAGCCCAGGAGACAAAAGATAGTCTAAGGGATTTGAGAAATTCATACAAGTCCAGGATGGCCAGAATTCAATCAGAAAATGGGCAGAAATGAGGTTGGAAGAGAGGAAGGGAGGTTAAAGGTAGTGTGTCAGCGGCTTAGAGAGGCTGGTACTTTACCTGAGGACAATAGCAGGTTATCTGAGCTTAATTGGATTTGCCTTTACCAAGATAACCCTGGCTGCAAAGTAGAGGGAAAAGTTGGAGGTTCAGGAAGTATCTGGATGGTCTGCTTTAGGGTATGTGTGAAGATGGTATAAAGTGGGAGCTTGAAAGATTTATAGAAAATTAAGTGGGAAATATTTGCTAATAGATTGGATAGGGGAAGCTAATTAAATAGCTAATTAATTAAAACTATTCCCTGTGCCTAAATGATTTACTATAACACATAAAGGTGCTTTCTTAGCTGGACAAAAAATATGTAAATGCTTTCTAAAATAAAGACAAGGGGAAATAAAAAAAAAAAGTAGCAGTTGGGAGTAAAATTAGTTCTTGAAACAAAAGCCCTGAATTCCTATTCTTTTGGAAATAGATAACAAATTGGGGCAATTTAGGCACATTTATGATTATCCCAAGAACTGAGAAGCAAGGAAATGTTTTTTTCTGCAAAGATGATTTTTAATAATATTATGGTTGGTTTTAAATTTCCATTTGTCTAAGGTATGAAAGAAATACTGTTTCACCTTGTTTTTATTTTGTGATAATACGCTGAGTGATATGCTTAGCAAGCATGTAACTTTTTTGTATACTTCCAAAGAAAAAAATACAAAAATAAAAAAGGAGGATGCTGGTGTTTTTGAGACAGGGGTCTGCCACCCTCCTCATGACAGCGAATAAATAAACTTCTCTTTCCTTCTCCTCAGACTGCTCATCTCCGTGTTTGTGATGTGGCTTTGGAGGACGAGTGGTGAACTTTTGGTAACACGTGTCTAAGAGACTGAAAGACAGTCTTGTCCATGGAGGCAATCCGGCCAAGGTGCAAGGACGCCTGAAGTTGGAAAGGGAAAGAGAGAAACAGAAACATAACGTGCGCAGAGTTAGGTGGAATTTCAGAGATCCTCATATCTGAGATAAAAGGTAATGAGACTTTGTGTGTGTGGGTGTGTGTTCAGATGTGTTTTTTGGTGTGTGTACATGTGCTATATATTATGTCTGCAAGGTACCAAATTGGCTTATAAATAAAAAGAACTCTCATAAATTAAATAAGCCCAAATGATTTCAAGTCCAGGTGAATTTAGTAATCTTTACTAAATAAGCTGTTTTTTTTTTAAATTATAAAATAAAAACAGAAACATCTTCAGAACTGTCAACATAAAAAATAACTTGGGATGCTTTATAAATGCGCAGTGTTTCTTTGGGGAACGAAAGGTAAAAACCATTTCTTCCCTTTAGAGGCAATCTTTTCTGAAACGATTGCTTCAGCTGTTCAGCGTAAGTGGCATCTGAACAGTGCGGTGTTACTTCTGTGTTACTTCTCTCTTTTTCTTGCTTATTTGTTTTTATGCTGCTTATTTCTTGGGTGGGTTATATGACAAGGAAGAGGAACGCGGAGTGAGAAAGCAGTTTGCTGAGCTCTTCTCCCATTATTTGTTTTGTATCTTTCAATATCGGATACATCAAAGTATTTCACCTATTACGTACTTTGATAACACATAGCCACTTTAATCAGACTGCCATTAATATTGCTGTGTTTTTGAGATCCACGAATAGCTCCGTGAAAGGTCTATTTTACATTCTGCAGACGAGATCTTATAAGGTGATTTGAGCATACTGCCACATCTTAAGTGTATGATCTTCTTTCAATTTTCATATAGATGATATGTTTTTGAAAGGTATAAATTATACAGCTTCATCATGTTACTCTTTAATAATCCAAATGTTGCCACATCATTTTAGTGTATTACTTGTCACTACTTTATATTTTCCTAATTTGATACTATTGAATTCTCTCTTTAGATTGCTCAGAAAAATACAATAAGCAAATATGAATACAGAGCACATGGTCTCTAAAACACAAACACACATGAAGATGTCCAGTGAGGCTCGGCACCTGTAGCTCAGTGCCTAGGGCGAAAGCCACATACACTGGAGCTAGAAGGTTCTAATCCAGCCTGTGCCTGCCAAACAACAATGACAACTACAACCAAAAAATAGCTGGGCGTTGTGGTGGGTGCCTGTAGTCCCTGTCTCTTGGGAGGCTGAGGCAAGAGAATTACTTAAGCCCAAGAGTTTGAGATTGCTGTGAACTGTGATGCCATAGCACTCTACCCAGGGGGACATAGTGAGACTCTGTCCCCCCCCCCAAAAAAAATCTATTTCTGCTGAATTTGCATTTGTGATTTTATTTTATTTGTGAAATTTTCAGACCATGAACTTTTCCTTCTATTGTAGGTGGTGACAATATCCAGCAAAGTAATAAAACCAGCATAACAACTGGGATGTTTGACTTTCCCACAATATGCTTTCATTAGGTAAAGCATTCCAATCAAATGACTGTAAGGTATATTATCATATCTATGCTGTTGGGAACACACATATAAAACATATCTGGGCAGTGCCTGTGGCTCAATGGTGTAGGGCACTGGCCCCATATGCCGGAGGTGGTGATTTCAAGCCCAGCCCTGGCCAAAAACTGCAAAAAAAAAAAAAAAAAAAAAAGAAAATCTGAGCTTCATTATTTACACAGAGTTGAGGAGGGGATCAAAAATTGCAATTAAGAAGAATATTTCTTTTTGGCCAGGGCTGGATTTAAACCTGCCACCTCCGGCATATGGGGCCAGCACCTTACTCCTTTGAGCCACAGGCACTACCCGAAAGAATATTTCTCTTTAGAACTATTTTCTCTACTCTCCCTGTGTTTCTAGTCTCTGAATATTTGGGCGAAGAGATTGCACCTGCATCCAAGGAAGGGCAGCACTTCAGGACATTGATGAAATGGTGTTTGTTACAACTTCATTCAGCAATACCAGGAAAAGGAAGAAAGAGAATAGGGAGGGTTTAAAAAAAAAAAAGCGAGTCAAGAGAAACTGGGTAAACGGTGAGAAAACCAATGGCCCTGAGAACACACAAGGGGAAGTGAGGAATGATGGTGCCTGTGCGTCTGAGTTTCAGGAAGAGTAACTCAAACCTTACTAATGACAGTTTACAAATTGCAAATGCTGTATTGATTAAAAGCTGTCCTGGTGGCTCGGCGCCTGTGGCTCAACGGGCTAAGGCTCCAGCCACGTACACCTGAGCTGGCGGGTTTGAATCCAGCCCCGGCCCGCCAAACAACAATGACGGCTGCAACCAAAAAATGGCCGGGCTTTGTGGCGGGCGCCTGTAGTCCCAGCTACTTGGGAGGCTGAGGCAGGAGACTCGCTTGAGCCCAGGCATTGGAGGTTGCTGTGAGCTGTGATGCCACGGCACTCTATCCAGGGTGACAGCTTGAGGCTCTGTCTCAAAAAAAAAAAAAAAAAAAAAAACAAGATTGTTTTGCTTTGTAGATATTATTGTATGAATGTGACCGTGACTATCTTTTTTTTTAATAACAGGTTATTGTGAGGGTAAAAACAGCCTTGACTTTTATTATAATTATTCATACATAGTAATAAAGCAAAATATTAGAAGGTGATTTTTCACATCATATGCATGTTTCTTTACCCTTTGTTAGACAAACACAGACCCTAATGTGTGTGCATATCGTTTTCATCTTACTGACCTTGAGAACTTCATCTTGTATTGTTTTTAAATATTGAAGTTATTATTTATAAATCTTCTCTTCTTTAGATATAATCTACGATTTCTTTTTAAAGTAAAAATTAAATAATAATTTGCATAAAATGTAACTTAGAACTGAACATTTTAAACCGAACCAAAGCTATTAAGGTCAGGTATGCATTTTGGAGCTAGACATAAGCTAGTTTTCAATACTCTTGTGTTATAGAAGGATTAAATTATAGCTTTGCAGTAGATGAGATTTCTTTGTATTATTGTATTTACACATCTGGTTGGTCTATTATGCCTTTTTTTTCATACTATCTTATAAACTGATTAGGACATAACTCCTTTTCTATTGTGGTCATAAGAGCTTACGATAGTATGGATTTAAGAAACAAAATTAGCCAATATCTCTGGCTTAGAAAATCATTGGTTCTCAATTGTGGCATTATAGTTCTGTGTATAGATCTACCTACGTACATTGAGCTTTAAAAAGAAAACATAATTAAAGACGCAGATTGCTGTGAACCAGGAATTATATTCTACCAATAACGATGAGTAAACTTTCCTCATTCCCAACCCTAGATAGGCCATCTTCGAATTTTACTATAGAAAGACTCGTGTTTTAACACAATACACAATATATAAGAATGTTCACAGATCAGTTGGCATTTCTTTTGACTTTAAGGAAGCTGAGCCTTTGTGTCCTAAAATTATAGCCACATAATCCTTGAATCTGCTGTGTGGCCAAAAAGAAAAACAAAATGTTGAGCATGCTCTTTTTGTTTGCTGAAGACTCAATATACAAAAGCAAAATGTTTAGTATTTTACTAAGTGATAAAATGTCATTTAGTGATGATAACCTTCACCACTCGCAGTTTCTGGCTTTCCTGTTTAAGTGAAACAGACAGGGTAAACTCATTCGAGTCAGCTAAAGGGGAGGGCCCTTTGAAAGCTCTTTTGCAGTTTTGAGAATAGGGCTGTAGCCTGCTGACCCGAGTGTGAATGCCAGTTGGGAGACACAAATGGGGGAGAAATGAGCACTGGGGAAGGAGGAAAATATGCCTGGTAATTTTGAGTATGTAGGAAAATATGCTTGGTAATTTTCAGTTTGTGAAATGCTATTTTCCAGCGTCCCTCCTCTGGCCTCCTACTTCCTGTGTCCCTACTTGCCCCTCTCATCTGTCGCTCTCCGACCTCCTGAGGGGCACGGAGCTGGTGCATATGCCCCAGTGACAGTAGCTGGCTCAGAGCTAGGCACTGAGTAGGTGCTTATGAAATATCTGTTGAATGACGTGAGGGAATGAGTGACCATGACAGGCCTGGCTTGAAATATTCTTTTCCTCCCATCTGTGAGCTCCATGGACCCCGTCACAGATGCTTATAAGTCTGGTGTCTGCTTAGCTGACCCAGGGATCTAGAAGCATTCAGATTTATCAACTGGAAAATTAAAGTGACTTGTAACTTACATGGAACGTGTTTTAGTTTTCTATCACCTCAAACATCTAAATATGATTTTCGCAAAGGCCATTTAGACCGGACCTCATGGACACTGACATTCTTAGAAAGGAAATGTCAGGGCTGGGGGCGGCGCCTGTGGCTCAGTGGGTAGGGTACCGGCCCCATATACTGAGGGTAGTGGGTTCGAACCTGACCCCGGCCAAACTGCAACAACAACAACAACAAAAGAAATAGCCGGGCATTGTGGCGGGCGCCTGTAGTCCCAGCTACTCGGGAGGCTGAGGCAAGAGAATTGCCTAAGCTCAGGAGTTGCAGGTTGCTGTGAGCTGTGCTTCCACAGCACTCTACCGAGGGCGATAAAGTGAGACTCTTGTCTCTAAAAAAAATGTAAGGGCTGAAATGTCACCTATAGCACCATATGACACTGCTTTCTTTTGCTGAGTGGGAAGCTGGGAAATTATACTTAGTGTCAAGAGGTATAAAAGAAGGATTGTAGATTTAGTAATGAGTGACTTGTATTATTTTATTTCTTCTCAGTCCTCCTCATTTCTCCTCTCTCCCTCATTTCCCTTCCCGGAACCTTCCTTCTGACTGTAAGAGCTTCTCTACCTATGAAAATGTGCATTGGACCATGACCTGTGCGGTCCCTGGAATTGTTCTCAGGGTGAAAAACCTTCGTGGGTATTAGAAACAATTAGCATTTCCATTTGCCACTAGGCCCAAAGCTTTATGAGCGGCCAAGATGTAAATTTATTTTAACCTTAAATCTAAAGTATAATTTTTGCGTGTGGGAAACCAGCAGTAGGAGACTAGTGTGATTGGGAGATACATTTCAATTAATTCTTCCACCAACACCTTATCTCTTCTGCATCAGAACCTTTTATAGTGTTAAAATTAACAATTATGCAGCTGATGGCTGGCTAAATCCACCAGGGGACCCGGAGAGAGCCTCAGATAACACAACACGTATAAATCATTCAGGAGAACAATTCATGAAAGAAAAGTTATCTGTGTTTGGGATGACATTGGAAGAACTAAATAGGAGTCAATTTGAAGAAGGGACATTTAGTCCCATTGTCCAGCTTGCCTTTTTCTCTTTTTTTTTAATTGTGTCATAATATACATTTTTAAAATTAATTATCCATGAGCAGCAAGATAAATGTCTCTCCTGTGCTAAGGAAATAGTGGCCTCAGTGGTGAGAGATTATTTCACATGAGTAGCACTCGTAAAGAGAGCTGCTTCCAGATAAAGTAGCAACTGTTCTTTGAAGACACACAATGAAGGGTGACAGACAAGCCCGTGTTGACCAAACTAAACAGAAGACCTGCAGATGGGAGTCCCACTGATCAGTCACAGAAACAGATGGATTCAGGTCAGGACTGACTGTCCGCCATGCCACCTGAGGAATAAGGCACTTGAGAATGTAATGACCCTCCAACTTGGGTCCTGGGAATGACAAACACTATTTCAGGGTTCCCCTCCCCACCAGAATGTTTTGGAAGCATCTCTAGAAATGATTTCATGCTTAAATCTTCAATTACCATAAAAGATACCTATTCTGGGGTTTTAAAAAGAAATGTAGAATTCTTTTTCTTTCTTTCTTTCTTTTTCTTTTTAGATAGAGTCTCCTTCTGTTGCCCTGGGCAGAGTGCAGTGGCATCACTGTATCACAGCAACCTCAGACTCCAGGGCTCAACAGATCCTTCTGCCTCAGACTTCAGTGTAGCTGGAGGTCTATAGGTGTGAACCACATACCTGGCTAATTTGTCTATTTTCAGTAGAGACAGGGTCTCACTCTTGCTCAGGCTGGTCTGGAACTACTGGGCTCAAGTGACCCTCCTGCCTCAGTCTCCCAGAGTTTTAGGATTACCCATGTGAGCCACTGCACCTGGCTAACTGTATTGTTGTTTTTTTTCATATTAATATGAGGATACACACGATTAAGGTTACATTGTTTGCATTTTTAAGGTCAAGTGCTAGTTAACATTGTGCCCTTCACCCAGAAGTGTGCTGCACACCCCTGTATTATTCTTGAAAATAATAAAAATATGTCTGCATTCATGCATCCTTTGATAAAATGGAATTTAATAGGACCAATCGCCAAATACCATAGTCTTAGAGTGACGTGTTTTATTTATTTAATTTTTTTTTTTTTTTTTTATTTTGTAGAGACAGAGTCTCACTTTATCGCCCCCGGTAGAGTGCCGTGGCATCACACAGCTCACAGCAACCTCCAACTCCTGGGCTTAGGCGATTTTCCTGCCTCAGCCTCCTGATTAGCTGGGAGCACAGGCGCCGCCACAACACCCAGCTACTTTTTTGTTGTTGTTGCAGTTCGGCCGGGGCTGGGTTTGAACCCCGTACCCTCGGTATATGGGGCCGGTGCCTTGCTGACTGAGCCACAGGCACCTCTATTTATTTAAAATTTTATTTGATTTTATTTTTAATATATTTTATTTCATTGATCCTTTAAAAAATTCTATCTATGTGCTTTTTTTTTTTTTTAATCTATGTGGTCTTGATTCATCTTTCTGAACTATAGGTTTTGGATTTCAATCTTTACTCATAGTTAACAAATATTCAACTTGTGGTTTCTATACATGGAATAGTCACCAGGTTACAAGCCTTCCTAAGCACTAGAGGTGACAAAATTGGCACACGATTTTTATTTCTTTAAAATAATTTTTTCTTTCCCTCTCTTTCACAGTCCCTACTACTAACATGTAGAAGAAATAAAAATCATGAAAGAGGAGAAGAAAAAAGATATAGCTTTTTGACATAAATGTCAAGGTTTGGTGAAGTTTTTACTATTCATTATTCTTTCCTGAAGTATGAATTATAGCTGCCTTAATAAACATTTGCATCCAAAATACCCCATACAATTTACTGTTTTCTTTTCACAGATCACTCAGTTGTGCCTAAGAATGTTTATGGTGACAGTGTTCTTAATCATTTACTTTGCTGAACATATCCATTCTAATTTTATTCTGGCGTTTTCTCCTTGAGAAAGACATGGCTGCAATCAAAAATGGTGCAAAGGTATTAGTGATTGGTGTAACATTCTCAGTAAAACGTAGAGAATAACAGTCAAGATGCAGACACAGTGATTCCCAAGCAGATTCCATGCGGATACGACAGCGTGTCACAGAGGACAGGGTCGACAGAAACAGAGAGGAGATGAATCCTGAGTGCTCCGTCGCCCAAACTGCCCCTTCCTCTGGCCTCGTCATCCTCCCCGTCTACTTTTTAGTGAAGGGAAACTGAAGGTAAACATCCGCTTTTTTAGATACCAATGTATTTTATAGGCTAAATATACACAGAGATATATGTAATAAAATATTTCCCATCCTCTGCACATGGTGTAGTTTAAGTCATTGTTACTTGTTATCGATGAATCTTTTTGTTTCCATAAGTTCAAGGTTAAAGAACTTCGCCAGTTTTTGTTGCCAAAAGATGGTTAGACTTAGACCTATCCAGAGTCGTTTTCCTGGTTGCCGGATGAATCTTCTTGCATATAGGTTTTTCTGGTCTTTTTATACTCTATTCAAGCTGCTTATAAAAAAATAAAAAAGTCAGTGTAGTTCATATACAATAAAGTTCACCATGTACATCCACAGAACTGTGCATTAATCATCACTATCACATCTCAACATAGTTTTTTCACTCCGTAAAGAAACCCTGTCCCTGTTAACAGGCACTGCCCGCTGCCCCTCTCTCCAGCCCAACAACTACTAATCGACTTTCCGTGTCTGTGGTCTACCTAGAGTGGACATTCCGCACAAATGGAATCCTGTGATATGTGACTTGTGCGTCTGGCTTCTTTCACTATGCGCTGTTTCTTGGGCTACAAAGCAGATAAAGATAAGAAAGAAGAAAACTTTTCTGCTCTCATAATCCCGTAGGACAATGAGGCTGAATAAATAAATATGTACTGTACACAGTACTGGCCACACGTTCTCTTGCTTTGGTCTCCAATTTCTCTGGTGTACTATTTATGTCATGGCCAGGGTGACAGCACCTGTATAAGCCAGACCTGGGGGGTCAGATGGACCAGGACTCTCATCTTTACACTCAATGTTATGCTCAATTTTTTACACTCAACTTCATTTTCTTTCTAAGTGTCAAGAAGACATCAACACCCATGACGGATCCATGGGTCACTTTTTTTTTTAGAGACAGAGTCTCACCCTGGTGCCCTTGGTAGAGAACCGTGGTGTCACAGCTCACAGCAACCTCCAGCTCTTGGGCTTAGGCGATTCTCTTGCCTCAGCCTCCCGAGTAGCTGGGACTACAGGCGCCCACCACAATGCCTGGCTACATGAGTCACTTTCAAGTTGCCTTTAATACAGTGGGCAGACTTGCCTTATTTCTCTGTTCAGAGAAGTTCCTTTTCTGCTCGTGGAGTAAAGATGCTGTGGAATCAGCTGCTGACACCAGCACACTCCAGCGTGTCCCACCACAATGCCATCTCGTTCTAGGACCTAAAGGCAATGTTCTGGTTTGTCTAAATGAAAGTTGTCTCTTAAAAATTCACATGACAACAAAAAAATTCCTTCTCTCTTACCTCCTTTAAAATGTCCTATGAACATCTTTTTCTTCTTTTTCTGAGACAGACTCTCACTCTGTTGCCCCAGGTAGAGTGCCATGGCATCATAGCTCACAGCAACCGCAAACTGTTGGGCTCAAGTCATCTTCTTGCCTCAGCCTTCCAAGGAGCCGGGACTACAAGTACCTGCCAAGATGCCTGGCTAGTTTTTCTGTTTTTAGTAGAGATATGGTCTCACTCTTGCTCAGGCTTTTCTTGAATTCCTGAGCTCCAGCAATTCACTTGCCTCACTCTCCCAGAGTGTTAGGATTACCGGCAGGAGCCACCGGGCCTGGCCCTGTGAACATCTTTTATAACCCAAATCATTAAAATTACTTTCTTTACTCGTAAAAGTTATAAAAATTCTCTGAGGACAATTTGAAAAAATAATTTATACTGAAGAAAATAAGAATCATGTATAATCCTGCCACTGAGAATAAATGGTGATATTCTATATTTACTCATAGCCTCTTTTTGAGCACATAGATTCTTATAAACTCAATAAAAATTAATGAATATTTGTTGACCGGGCACAGTGGGCTCATGCTTGTAATCCTAGCACTCTGGGAGGCCCAGGTGTGGTGGATTGCCTGAGCTCACAAGTTCGAGACCAGTCTGAGACCTTGTCTGAGCCAGAGCGAGACCCCGTCTCTAAAAATAGCTGGGTGTTGTAACAGAAGCCTATAGTCTCAGCTACTTTGGAGACTGAGGCAAGAGAATTGCTTAAGCCCAAGAGTTTGAGGTGGTTGTGAGCTGTTTCACCATGGCACACTACTGAGGGTGATAAAGTGAGACTCTGTCTCAAAAAAGAAAAAAAATTATTGAAAATTTCTTATGTCCTAGGAAAAATCAGGGGTAGGTAAGAACAAGTCAGTTAGAGTTTGGCAATTTATAAAGATTGGTACTACACTAGTTATGAGGTTTTTATCTCCCTACCCCCAATTAACATCACAACAGGTATGTTTTACCATATTTTGAAATATTCTTTTTTTTTTTTTTTTTGAGACAGAGCCTCAAGCTGTCACCCTGGAGAGAGTGCCGTGGCATCACAGCTCACAGCAACCTCCAATTCCTGGGCTCAAGCGAGTCTCCTGCCTCTGCCTCCCAAGTTGCTGGGACTAGAGGTGCCCGC
>CAUYRH010124360.1:0-12012 GCA_963574655.1 Perodicticus potto | reverse complement strand
ATTTTTTGTGACTTTGGGGAAAAAAATAAGAAGAAGAAGTTAACTGATGACTCCATACTGAGCCTCAGGGTCAAAGCATTCTATAATAGACATACTCTTATCTGACAATGTGAATGTTACTTTCTTTGCATTATTATTATTATTGCTCAATATTTCCACGCAGCAATCGTCTGATTTCTTTTCTGAACGTATTTATCTTCATTCATTCTTTATGAGGTTTTTATTTCTAGTCCTTATCTTAAACATTATTATTGTTATTAAATTTTAAGCCTTTTAGCTCTGTGAAGGGAAAAAGCAGAAACCTAATAAACACATATATATGTAAAAAATAAAAAAAAATTTAAAAAGAATCAATATTATGAAGATGTCAGTTCTAGTCAAAGTAATATATGAATTTAGTGAAATTTAAATAAAAATGTCTACAATGCTTTTTTTTTTTTTTTTTGAGACAGATTCTCACTATGTCGCCCTCAGTAGAGTGCCATGGTGTCATATCTCACAGCAACTGCCAACTCTTGGGCTTAAGTGATTATCTTGCCTCAGCCTCCAAGTAGATGGGACTACAGGTACCTGCCACAACGCCTGGCTATTTTTTTATTGCATTTGTCATTGTTGTTCGGCAGGCCCAGGCCCGGCTCAAACCTGCCAGCCTCAGTGCTTGTGGTTGGCACTCTACTCACTGAGCTACAGATACCACCTACAATGCTTTTTATAGAACTGAATAAGCTGATTTAAATGGAGGATGAAAAATAGCCAATCCATATAAGACAATAGACCCATGAATGAGGCATACTGGGCCCAACTCAGATTCACTTGGTATATTGCCATATATGTGAGTAACATACATATGTCACCAAGGTTTTCTAGTTATTTTGTACAGTATTATTGGACAATGGATAATGAATATAGATATCTTTATGAAAAAAGGCAGAACTTAGATCCCTTATTCCCACTGACCACATAAAAACAAAATTATGACAGAACAAAGAATTAATTATAAAATGTTAAAACTTAAAAGAGATTTAGAATAAGAGGCTCTTTTTATGATGCTGGGGTAAGGAAAGACCTGTTACAGGCAGTCTGGAACTGCAGACCATAAGGAATGAAGAAAAAAATTAGCCTTATTAAATTTAAAGACTTCTGTATGACAAAAAATATAAAGTTAAAAGTTAAAGCTCTAGACCAGGCGTCCTCAAACTTTTTAAACAGGGGGCCAATTCACTGTCCCTCAGACCGCAGGAGGGCTGGACTATAGTTTAAAAAAAAAAAACTATGAACAAATTCCTATGCACACTGCACATATCTTATTTTGAAGTTAAAAACAAAATGGGAACAAATACAATTCACACCAACTCATGTGGCCCACAGGCCATAGTTTGAGGACCCCTCTAGACTGACAGAAAATATTTACAATATGAATAATTGAACGATGAATTATAACCAGAAAGTAAAACAATCCAAACAATTTATGAACAAGAGTAACTCTAACAGAAAAATGTGTATACCCCATCCATCCTCAGCAGTTTCATTTCTAGAAATGCCCTAAGGGAAAATGTACAAGTATATTCATTATGGTATATTTTTAGTGAAAAGGGGAACTGATGTAACTAACCAATGTTATGAGGAATAGGTAATAAACTATAATTTATTCATAAGATAGAATTATAAATAATAATTAAATAATCTGTTTGGACAAGTATCAATTAGGATAAACCTTGAGAAAATAACATTAAAAGAAAGAAATAAGTTGCAAAGGATATGTAAATTATGATGCTACTTATAAAAAATTTCAACATATATGTAGCAATTTTTTTATGAATATAATTATATGTAGTAAGATAAAAGTATGCACAGAAAGGATAGATACTAACTTCTAGGTTATCTTGAGGAGCTGAGAGGGCTTTGAGTATATATGTATTATTTTATCTCTTCATAAAAATATTAGAATCAAATATGAAAAACATGTCAACATATATCTGATACTTTTTCATTGTTTTGTATGTTAAAATATTGAGAAAAAAAGACAAGTAGTTATGCAGGAAGTGTAAATTCTGGAATTCTAATGTATAGCATGGTGATTTTAGTTAATAATAAGTTTTGTGTGTATTGTTGAAATTTACTAAGAGAATAGATCTTAGGTGTTCTCACTACAGATGCACAAAACTGCACCTAAATTAGGAGATGGATATATTTATGAGCTTGAGTGTGGTAATCATTTCACAATGAGTATGTAGATCAAAACATCACATTGTATACACCTTAAACATATAAAATTTGTATTTGTTAATGAACATCAGTAAAACTGTAGAAAAAAGATAAATAAAGAAAGTGGAAGGAATCAATGTCCTTGGACATTTATCCTTTCTCCACTCTAGTCTCCCTGCTCTGGGAAAAGATACCCTTAAAATTGTGGATATTTTTCCAACATGGATGCAGCTGATGATTCTGCAGTGGTTCTTCCTGGATTGTGTCCTGATTTTGTTAGGTTCCTGCCAAGAAACCTAAAATCCTGGGAAAATTAGGAGGAATAAGGTTGGGGTCTCTGGTTATCCATTTACCTGAAATTAATAAATCAGAGGCTTACTTCTCATTGTCTCTATCTTTAGGACCCTCTCAGAGAAGCAGGGATTAATACTACTAGTTTACCTGCATTACTTTGCTTGGAGAGGCAAAGTTTAGCAACACCAATAATTTAAAACATTTTTATTATCAGATCATTAAGGCTAGAATAAAAGTAATATTATTTTTGTCTTATGCTGGTATTCGTATCATGTATTTCCAAACAACCAGACATTGGCTCCCTTTTCCTAGTGTAAGGTAGGTTAGAAAATTGCCAATTGCTTGACAATTTCATAAGACACAATCTTCTTGACAAAACAGTCAGAGGGTTAGTTTTAGATACAAATCTAAAAAACAGATCCTATCACTCCCCTCCAAAAAGTCCTTCTGTAGGTTTCTGTTGTTGTTTAGTGGGGGGAAATCCCAATACCTCAAATGGCTTGCTCTTTCATTGCAAAATGCTTCCTTAGCCTTCTTCTGGTTATCTTCCACTCACACTTACTGCCTTAGCACAAATGCTAGTCCTGAGGAGAAACTTTCCCTAACTCCCCACACCAGGTTTTGCTTCTCTGTTACCAAGTCCATAGAACACTTTGTATTTTTCCTGTACCACTTCTCACTATTTTAATTAAATAACAATCTGTATTTTTTTTACTTGCTTAATATTTGTCTTTCTCCTAGTTAAGAAGGCAGAGAATCTAGGACATAGCAGCACAGTGCCTGACACCCAGTAACCATTCAACATAAAAGTGAAGAATGCATGATTAGTTTGTTTAGCCTTACAACTAGTAAAAAACTGAAGTAGAAATAAAAGTTATTTTTCAAATAATAGAACCTGTAAGTAGAACTTTGATCACTGGTGATCACAATTACTTTTAATTCCATCTACTATAAAATGTGACTGTTGTCTCCAAAGGACTAATAAGTTTCAAAAAGTACTTTTTGCTACCATCTCGAAAGCTCTAAAATCAGAGGTTTAAGTGATTAAGTTACAGTGGAGTACAGTGCAGAAGGGCATCTTCCCTTCCTTTTCCCCTGTCTGAGCAGCCTGCACTACGGGGACTCAAAGGCAAGTTGAGAACAAAAGAACAGAAAGAGCAGAAGGGCAAAGCTCTGAGGCCAGGCAGAGGTTGGTGAGGATGCATCCTCAAAGTGACCTGCTTATACTTTAGAACACTGAAATACAGAAGTAGCCATTTCACCCAAGGACAATGTGGATGCTGAATGTCAGAGTCTTAAGAAAGCAAGCAATGAAATTAAATTTCAATAACTAGAAAAATGACTCAAGTTTGAAAGTGCAAACAGAAGACTCATCAGTCTTTCCTCCTGTGCTAAAGCTATAATTGGGATCCAGATAATTTACCTTTTGGAACTGATTCTTCCATCTTTTCATGGGTTTATTACCATTTGTTCACTGTAAGTACAATGACCAGGCTCAGCTCCTAAACAGGCTCAAACACACTGTCAGTTATCTCAGCCTAGACCTGAGACAGCTGATAAGCAGAAAAAAAAAACTCATCTCTATGGAATAATTTATCACCCATTCATGAAAAAATTCATCTCTATGGAAGGACCCCAAAGGCAGGCCAAGAGAAGGTTTTCACATGAACAATCAGGTGCAGATGAGAAACATTTCTTGAGTTCCTACTTTGTGCACAGCCTGGGCCAGGCTCACTGCAGCAGATACAAGACAATCAGGAAAGGACTGAGCCCCCAGGCAGCTCCTGGTATAATTGGGAGGAAAGATGCAGCTTGAGAAATGTAAATAACACAATTGTGGAGTAATTATGAGAATCCTGGAGGATACAGGAGCGGCCACTGACTCTTGGGCTAATATGAAACACTTAAAGATGATATCCTTCCTGCCACTAGATAAGGTCCACTTAACCTTGATAAGGCTTCTTTCCTCTCTTGACATATCATATGACCAGATGTTCTCTAAGGTCAATCCCATCAATACCACTGCCCTCTCCCTACTCTTTAGCTCTGTAATAGCATGTCCTAAGGGCTACCCATTTAATTGTTTAATCAATGGATCAGAACAATAACTCCAGCATGTGCAGGGGTAGCCTGCATCCTCTGGCTAAGGAAGGCTGGGAAGAATTTAAAAGGAAGATGGGATTTGAATTAGGGCCAGAAAGACAGGCATAAGAAATAAAAGAGGAAGAGTATAAGGCAATGGTAACACAGTCCTTCCGTAATATTTTGTGTTGTGGCAAACACAGAAAGCCACATTTGTAGTGCACACAGGGTAAGTCAGGCAGGGAGGAGTTGAGCCTGGAGGTAAAGGGAGCCCACCTGGACTCCTAGAAAGCTGAGGGGAAATCAGAACTTCAGCATACCTCTAGGTTATCAGTGGCACATCTGTGGATGGCTCTTGTGCCATCTGGGAAGCTCAGATCTAGGAGTCTGATGACAGGAAAGAGCACATAGCCTTTTTCAGGTTTCAGGTAGGGTCAGGTATCAAAGTAAGAACAGTAGCAGGGAAGAAACCTATGAAAATACATTTTTATCTTGGTGTGGACCTTGATAAAAGTAATGGTTAATGTTTATCAAAATCTCCACTCTATCACAGATATTTGTTTTATACAACTTCATAGTTAGGAGAAGTATCCTTAGGAGAAAACAGAAGCATAGAGAGAAATGGTGATCATAGCTTTTATAGAAGGGCAGCTTTGGGAGACTGGGAGAGAGGGACAGAAATGCTGTCTCTCTTGGTGATAGTGCCAAGTAAGGTGACAGATATATTTTGACTGCTCCTGCACACCTGAGGCTGGCCCCTTCACCTCTGAGAACAAATTGTAAAGCATCATGGTGAACCCAGCACAGGAGAAGTAAGCATCTTATAAGAAAGAAGCAGAGGATAATGCTGGGAAAAGAAAAGATGAGAACACAACCAGCAGAGAGCAGGGGGAAGCAGGACCCTGAATCACTCAACTTACTTATGAGATTTTCAGAACTGAGGAAGGGTCACACATCAGATTAAAGGAAGAAGTCCAACCATCAGGACCTGGGTTCTAAGAGGAGAAACCCTGATACAAGATCCCTCAGTATATGTTCCCCACATCAGGCCTATTTGCGGGGTAAGTGGGGGAAGCTGACAAGACTAGGGAAAAAGAATACATTTGTCCTGCCAGAGTTTGAACCATCAGGTTCACCATAGCCTAAGGATATACATGTTTGCAAACTGAAGGTCATGATCTACAAACAAATTTTGTAGCTTATCAAAAGAATGATAGGGAGACAATATGGAGTTTTAAGCGAGAGAGTAGAGTGGTTTTTAAGTGAGCCACTATGGCTGCAGTGTAAGAAATAGATTAGAATGGAGATAGGAGGTGACTGAGATCATGGGTGTTCAAAATGTTTTTTGTATGCTCCAAAATGGGCAATGTGGTGCTCTGAAGCAGGTTAAGGAAATCAAACATTAATAACTTCCCTTTATCTTTGTAATTTTACCAATAAATAAAGTCTAATCATATTTAATGTAAAGATGGACCCTCATTCAATCCCAATCAAAAACATTATTTGAAATATTGACATTTAGAATACTAATATTAATGATTAACCATTTAGATCAATGGGCAAGAGAGATGAATAGAAGTTTTTCTAAAGAAGACAGGTGAATGGCTAACAAACATATGAAAAGAAGCTCATCATCCCTAATTATTAGAGAAATCTGAGAAATGCAAATCAAAACCACCCTGAGATATTACCTAACCCCAGTGAGAATGGCCTATATCACAAAATCTCAAAGCTGCAGATGCTGGTGTGGATGTGGAGAGAAGGGAGCACTTTACACTGCTGGTGGGACTGAAAACTAATATAACTTTTTTGGAAGGAAGTATGGAGAATCCTCAAAGAACTCAAACTAGACCTCCTATTTGATCCTGCAATCCCATTACTGGGCATCTACCCAGAAGAAAAAAAAATCATTTTATTATAAGGACATTGCACTAGCCTGTTTATTTCTGCTCAATTTACAATTGCCAAATTGTGTAAACCACCTAAATGCCCACCAATCCAGGAACAGATTAACAATCTGTGGTATATGTACACCATGGAATACTATTCAGCCACTAAAAAAGATGGTGACTTCACAATTTTTGCAATAATTTGGATGGAGTTGAAATACATTCTTCTTAGTCAAGTATCACAAGACTGGAGAAGCACGAATCCAATGTACTCAATTCTGATATGAGGACAATTGATGCTAGTTCGTGGTGGGGGGCAGGGAATGAGGGAGCATAGAGAGGGAAAAAGGGATACAAGTGAGGAGCCACAATGTGTGACACACCTCTTGGGGGGTGGGACACAATTGTAAGAGGGACTTTACCTAAAAAATGCAAGCAGTGTAATCTGGTTCTTTGTACCCTCTGTAACCTGGTTCTTTGTACGCTCAATGATTCCCCAACAATTAAAAAAAAGAAAAGAAACATAAAAAAGAATGTTGGTGATTGGCAAAGCAAGATTAATAAACAAAGTTAGCTGAGCTTATGACACAAGATAGCAATTACAACCCAATAAAGGTCACCTGGATTTCACACAGTGTGTGACACACCTCTTGGGGGCAGGACACAACTTTAAGAGGAATTTTACCGAATGAACGAATGCAAGCAGTGTAACCTGGTTCTTGGTACCCTCAATGAATCCCCCCCGCCAAAAAAGATTAACCATGTTTGGTCTATACTGTTACTTAAGATACTTGCTAATGACAGTAAAAAGCCATTATAATCATTAAGGCAGTTAAAATAAATATTTAAAATATACAACATTTTCTTGGTTTTTATTAAATTTTTTGTGTCAGTTTTAACATATTCATGAAAATTACTAAAATAGTACATGAATATAATGCATATATTGCCAGTGCATGCCCTGATTTTTTTACTAATAGAACTGCATTGAATCAGTGTGGGTCCATTCAGGAGAGAGATACCATCCAGTAATTTGGATATGTAAAGTTTCATATTAACTAATAACTAAAGAATAATTATAATTATTCTTTTTATAATTAAAGAATTATTAACTTTAACAGAGGGTTGGAGTAATAAGAAATTGATTAGCAAGACTTAAAGAGAAGTTTAAGAAATATACAAATGCAGATACAGGAGCAGCCATTTCTGATAGGGCTGAGATACAGCACTCAGGGAAGAAATCCTCTCTGCCTTCAAGAATCAAGACTGAAACACAGATCTTGTTAAAGAGGGCATAGACATCACTCACTGAAAAGCAGAGAAGTCACTGTAATATTATACCAGATCTGCCTTCTGGTATTTTCCAGAAATCTGCTATCTAGGAGCTAGGAAAAGCCATTCGTGGAAAAGTGTCTTGCCAGAGGCACTATGCTACAACACCCTCACCCCACTCTAATGGGACCTAAGAAAAAGCTGCTGGTTGCTGGGTGCTGCTGATTGCTGGGCACTGCAGAGGCTGAGCACTAGAGAGGCCATGTGTGTTGTGGGGCCTAATACTAAAGCAGCTACCCATACTGCAGGTGCCAGGCACTGAGTGTTGGACAAGCTGTGACACCCTGCAGAAGCCTGAGGAGAGGAGGACACCAGAACAAAGAAAAAAAACCCCTTCCTCTTGCAATGCCTCTCCAGCGTCATCTGCTGACAGGGTTTAGCATTGTACCAGGTGGTAAAAAGAAACATTTCAGGGTTCCACCCTGGTTTTTCCAGAGCAGGCAATGAAGGGTGAATTTGAAGCTGAGAAAAAATAAATTTCTAACTGGCACATGCATATCAAAAAGCTTAGGAAATTTATCCCCACATATGCATATTTATTTACTTATAAACTACATACATGTATAAAATTCTAATAAAACACATGATAAACATATACTGAAAAACAGAGATAACAAAGATGGGAAAATATAAATAGAAGTCTTAATATTTTATTCTTACACCCCAATGTAGGTCATCTCCCCACTCCACTTTGAAGATCATTCCACTAACTCAAAAGCCTTCTGAGACCAGCACTAAACTGCTTATTACTCCAGGAAGCCTTTCTCATCTTCCGAGCTCACAGTCATCTCAGTGTATCTCATCTATCTGTACACGTCCTGCTCCGTATTGTGTCTTCATTGCTCTATAGGTGTGTCTCATCTACCCTAACAACTGCAGGGAGCACATGTCATATTATTTTATACTACTCCCTACAAGGCTAGGCAAAAATTTTACATTATCATCTCAGACCAGTTGATTCACTTACTATTCTTAAAAACATCAATATCTGCCCTAAAACTTCATTTTTATTTTTAATTCACATCAAAACCAACTAGAGACATCATATGTTTCCAAACTCCAAATTATAAATCTCTGGGTCTTACTGTCATTCAGGTATACAAGGCAAGTGCATTTCATTGATTGCAGATTTCAATATTGAATGTCTGCTGAGCAGTTTTCTGACTAGTCTACATAAACCCTCTGCTGTTTCCAGCATAGGTAATCAGGACAGCTGCACAAATGCAGCTGCCTTGCTGGACAGACAGTCATCTCTTCTCCCCATCTCTGATGTGCCTAGACAGTAGTTGTACAGAAACTCCTGAGATTCTAACTTTATTTTTAATTCTTTAGGAAAGAAAAAGTCCACTTCCTTTAAAATCATTTATGTCAGAAGTCTGTCTGAGGCAGACTGCTCTATTATGGGTAAAATCTCACAGAACTTCACAATCAAATACATTTCCTGAACCCTCAGGCTACTGCGCAACTGCTTACTGAGCCCTCCTCTGGCTGATGGCAGACCTCAACCTGCAAAGAAAAGCAAGACGTGGTGGTCTCTCTGCCCTCTCCCACCCCAATCTTATTCCTACCACTCCTGTGGGGTTTATTTCCTGGAAAACAAATCCACAAGCCAATCCACCAGCTCACCCACACAGCAGGCGCTGGAAAACGGTGGTTAGTTACTCATTATTTTTTCCTTCCTTCCTCTTTACTTTCAGGCCTGAGTGTCACAGTCCTGGCAATGTTTATAAAATAGACAAAAGCTGCCCCGCCCTGAGAATTCGAATACCAGCATATATTTCAAGACACTTCACTGTTTGTCTGAGGATACTTTACTTACTAGAGCATCAAAATGTTGACAAAACATAGCTTAGCCTCATCTCAAGTTTCTACTTCCATTTTCAGAATCGATGCGGATTCTGGAAAGTGCATCATTAATCCCATTACATCATCTTATTGAAGACTGGTGTGGTGTTTACAAAAGGAAATGCTTTCTTTCCCCATAAAATCAATGATGACAGGGTAAGGCTCTGGGCAGGGAACGAGCAGTCTGGAGCTCCAGTCTAACACACAGCTCTCTCATGGAGAGCCTGTCACTCAGGAGCTGCTCGCAGAAGTAGGCCAGCACTGCCACTGCATCATGTATTAGGTGGCCGCCATCAGACAGGCTGCCCAACGCCTCAGGGGCCCCTCGCACTGACTATGGTAGCTTGACCCTGGCTAGCCACATCCCTGGTCAATTAGCACAGATGGCAGGCTTTTGAAAATGTAATCACTGCCCCAAACGACACACACTGATAAAGCTTTGCTAGTATAAAGATCTTAGGAACTACTGAGGTTTCAGTTTATTTCCCCACCAAAGTTCATGATATTCAACCATTAAGAAATAGGCAACATTGGAAGGGAGCAAAAATTATTAAAAATGATTTTTTGAAAGCCTGGCTATTTATACAGAAGCAGGACTTCCTGAAGTAGCCACATAGATACTGATGCTTTTAGGACAAAAGCATGATGTTATGAAAATCACCAGCTTTCTTACCAAGCTGATGCTTATGCCATGCTTGCTCCATGCCTGAGCTTACTCCACAGGTGACTGCCATTCACAAATATGGTGAGCAAGAGCTGTAAAGTCAGGCCAGGAATTTACCACAAATAGTTGTTTAATACATCATTTAGACACATTTTTAAAAGCTAAATTTGATCTGTTTATTTTTAGGTAGAGTCAAAATGCACATAGCATTTATTTCTTCCACCTGGCCCCACTTCATGTCTCTTAGAAAAATTATGCTCTCAGGTAGAAAGTTGGTGGTGGCAGCAGTGGCAATGCCAGGGACCAAGGAGCAGCTGTGGCAGTGGGGAGTAAGAGGAGAGAAGACTGGCCTGAAAGAAGAGAGGAGTGAGCTATAGCATAAGCCCTGATATACAGGAGGTGAAGGAACATGAGCCCAGGCCACTGTATTTCACAGATACATACCTATGAGGCAGAAGTGGGCTGAAATGTAGGGAAGAGGGGATGAAAACTTGTGGCTTGCAGGACAGATCAGTGCACATGGGGAGCTCAGGCAGAAGGTGACTCTGGCCATCCTTCAACTTGATATTGTTTAAATATCTGTTCAGTGCTAATTAGAAGAGAGGTCAGTTGCTCTGATGGGTAGAAACAGAGGGTTGTTGGAGGCAGTGTTAGTCTCGGCTCTTAACAAGCACAAGCTCAAGCCCAAAGTTTGCAGTTAACTGGACTTACACCTTCAGGAGACATGTTAGTGAGCCTCCTCCCAAATAGAGCTGTTGGGGAGTATCATGGCTCTTCCTAAGTGGCTTATTCAAGTATCATTGTCAACTGCATGTAATTTTCTCCAGGAAAGAAATACTGATTAATATCATAGTTTCCTCCGCTTCAGTGATTTAGTACCTTTTATTGATTATTTCCCCGGAAATTTGTCTGGGCAGCCTCGGGTTCTACTGTATCATCTACTCAGCAAAACACATGTGAGGGCACAAGGACTGGGACTCCAGGCAAGAATGTCTCTCAGGCACAGTGTGATGAACACAGCAGAATGCCAGTGGCTCTCCTAAGTGGACTGGACTCAAATCATGATGCAAACTCATTTTTGTTCCAGAATTGATGAAGGTATTGTTCAAAGTATACTTTCACACTGAGACAGATATTTTGAAGTGTGGTATAAGGGGAAAAAAACCCACATCCAGTTTTGGAACATAGGCTTTAAGTAAGTATATTCAAAACTCTGTCTGTCTCTATTACTTGTGTAACCTCAGGTAAGTAACGATCCTTTCTATACCTCGATTTCCTCTCCTCAAAAGTGGGCATGATGCCTATCTCATTTTTGTGAAATTAATTGGGAAATGCGAAAACACTGCAACTAGGATCTGCACATGGCATTGCCTCATGAAATCATATCCATTAAACAAATCCCTTCTACCTCCTACAGAACCTGGCTGTGAATCGAGCCCCAAGCAGGCACTCAGAGTCAGAGGGTACAATCAAGTGCAGCTGGTTCTTGATGACTATGCTGATTAGTAGAAAAGAAAAAAAAAGAAAACCTTTAAAAAATTCAGATCTTGATTCTGGCAGGGAGGAGCCAAGATGGCGGTCTGTAGCCAGCTTTCTGCAGACGCTCCCATCCAGAAGGAGAGTTAAAGGACAGAAATTTAGCAAGAAAGCCAATGGTTTGGAACTGAGCCAAAAGAGAAGGTCGAAGAACGCACATCAACC
>CAUYRH010124359.1:0-11975 GCA_963574655.1 Perodicticus potto | reverse complement strand
ATTCATGGAATTGAGGCCTAGGAAATTCACAAGAAATTGACCTAGGCATAGGAAATGGGGGTTCCACATTTAGTCCTAAGTGTAAAGTGAAGGAGACACCAAGGCACAGGTGTCTCCTCGGCAGTTGTCCAGCCTTTTTGGTTATTGGAGCCTGCTGGGAGGCATTTTTAAAGTCATTCAGTATTTTTTCTAAAATTATTTCAGGAGCATTTGTACAGCATTATTGCTTCCGATCCCTGCATTATTTGGGCTACTTTTCAGCAGCATTAACTTTTTTTAATGTCCATTTTATAACCCCAAACTCTATGGTTTTCTTATGTAATAGGCATATTTTTGTTGGAATTTATTTGTTGTTGCAAGATCAAGGAACAACTTTTAAGTAAAGGACAAATTCAGGTTTCAAAGTGGTTGATAATTTGAGAAGAGAAAATTCTACTATCATACCTTTGAGAAACAAAGAATTAGAATTAGTTGCATTTTAAGGTGCGTGTATGTGTGCGTGTGTGTATTTTTTTTTTTTAAAGAGATGCTGGTCTCACTCTGCCATCAAGGCTGGAGAGCAGTGGCATGATCATAGCTTCCTACAGCCTCAAACTCCTGGACTCAAGCAATTATCCCACCTCAGCCTCCTGAGTAGCTGGGACTATATGTATGCATCACCATGTCTAGCTAATTTTTAAATTTTTTGTAGTGTTTGGGTCTTGCTTTGTTAACCAGGCTGGTCTCAAACTCCTGACCTCAAGTGATCCTCATGCCTGGGCTCCCCATAGTGCTGGGATTATAGGCATGAGCCACTGCACCCAGCCATATTTTATATTTGTATAACTACTTTCCTTATACAATATTGCTTTTCAGATCTGTCCTTATAAGATCTATATTAAATGCTTTATATTTTTCCTTGAGAGCAATAGATTTTATTTTATTGAATAACATGTTTCAGGATATTCTTTATTTAGCCAGGTATTAAAAAGTTTATGACTACTCTATTTACAGTAAGGATATGTGTACATAAATAATCTATTATCATTCGTAAGTTCTCTATATAAAATTAAGATTCTGGCTAAGCATTTATAGTTTTCAGACATAGTATTTATGAATGTATTTTCTGAATGTATTTATCTTCATTTGTTCTTTACCAGGTGGTTTCTAGCCCTTATCTTAAACATTGTTATTGTTATTAAATTTTAAGCCTTTTTAATTTTGTGAAGGCAAAAAGTGGAAACCAAATAAACACATGTATAATAATTCAGGCCAGTGTAATTTCTGAGTTTGCCATCACATTATTTAAAAATTTCCATTAATCCTTTGGTGTGTTCCAATCAAATAATGCTGTTCTGAGTTAAACAGATAATGAAGTTCCTGCTATGGCAGGTTTTATTCCCCTTAACACACTTGCTCTATTATCACGAAGGACATTTCTGCATCTGATATTGATTTAAATATTTAGTTATGAATGTCAGGAAGACGACTTTATAGCTAATGAGGATTATATTGGCTCAAGAAACTGCTAAGGTGGCAGAACAATGCGGTGCATACTTGTTAACCCAAAGTGAATGAACAGGGTGGTCTCACTGATCAGTGTTCACGAGGCCTTTTGTTCTATGCTGATGTAAAGTTGAAAAATATTAGGTGCTACATTTAGTGTCAGGCAGTGACAGTAGTTTTGGAAAATTCATTATGTTTTTCAGACAGTTCAAGTTGGGTTGAACTTCTGCTCAAATGTAGATTTTTACAGCTGTGCAGAAAAACAAACAAAAAACATTACACTCAGTTTATACTGCTAGTAGATATGGTAATCCTCAGTTATTTCCATTTACTGCTAATCTGATGATATGTTCAAAAGTAAACTCACTTTTATTTATAAAATACACATCTGGAATTTTTCTATAAGTTCAGACTCTTTTAACAAAAAATTGAGTAGCAGTAGAAATGAAGAAGGCTTTTTCAGTTCTGCTGCATGACTTCATATGTAATAGGGATCTCCTATTTATCAGTTATATTGGATGGAATTTAAATGATGCAGGAGAGACCTATCCAGAATGGTGGATGAACTAAATAAAAAGAAATGCGACTTTTGAAAATGTATCAATTTTAGAGTCTACTAGCAGTTTTTTAAATGTCAATTCAGTGATTTTTGATTCCTGTCTTTTAGTTTTGCTAGTAAGTAGCCTTATTACTTGAAGTAGCAAAAATGAAGAAATAAAGTGAAATAGTTTATGCATTATTTTATTCAGAAGATAATAAGAGAATGGGCTTCTGAGTACATTAGAAGTAGCAGTACAGTTAAAAATTTTTTTTTATTAAATCATAGCTATGTACATTAATGCAATCATGGGGTACAGAGTATTGGTTTCAATATAGTCTGAAATATTTTCATCAGACTGGTTAACATAGCTAATTTTTTTGTTTTCATTAAGAATCATGTTGATAACTAAAGAAATGAAACATCTCTCAAGTATTCCAGAGTATAGTTAGTACTAAAACATGCAGTGTTCCAAAAATTGTTTCAAAAGTTATTTGACCCATAGATTAACCTTTCAATATAGCTGAACCATAATATTACTAGTACCTGTGTTCTAGCTTCTGACATAGGGATTATAAGATACAGAAAGAAGATAATAAATTCAGGGGCATATTAGGTAACATTTTGTAATAGTTTGAGTATAGAATTGTTACCATCCTCTAGGGACTCAGAGACCTCCTGCTGCCTTATTATTAAAGGTGGGAGGGGTCAGTATCTGATGTCCCTGAAGCAGGTTTTCACATATCTGGTTACACCGGACAACTGAACATGAGGAAACAAACCGTCAGTGGGATCAGTCCTGATAGCCCTAGCCACCCAATCCGGATTGGTGTGTGACTGTTAAGATATACCACAGAGCTAACAGCTCTGAACTGGGAGTCAAAGGGCCTTTGTTCTAGATCAGCTCTGCCATCATCTCAGTGCTGCCTGATAGAACTTTCTACAGTGATGGAGTTTTACCTATACAGTAACCACTAGCCACCTGTAGCTACTGAGCCCTTGAAATGTGTCTAGTAGCATGGGGATCTGGATTTTAAGTTTTATTTAATATTAATCAGTTTAAATTGAAATAGCGACGTAACTATACACTACACATTAGGCAGTGTAGTGCATAGTGTTACTCATTCATGGCTTTATTTTACTGAATTAAAAGTGGAACTTAAACTGGATAACACCTAAGCTCCTTCTAACTCTAAACATTTAATTTCTGTCTTCCATTTTAAAATTACTTATTCTCTGCTTTTCATTGCAATTTCAACTTTGATTCCTTTATTGCAAATGATTTCAACTGAGTATGAAGAGAAAAATAAGCAGATTGAACTAATAAATTCTTGCTGTGGTTCATTCATCTTTCTACAGTTGTTTTATAATTATGAGAATGTTACATCTTGGTATAAGTGAATGTTAACATGATGCAGTTTCAAAAAATTTACCTTATTTAAAAAATGATAACTAGTGCTTTTAAAAATAAATTTATACCTCTTGAAAAATTTATTTGAACTTTAGGTGTATTTAAGTAGAGTTCTCCTAGTAATTCCATCTATCACAGATAACAAGTTTAACAGTTTGACGTATATCCTTCTAACATTTTTGTATGTGCATACATACGCTGCACTGTATGTGTATAGATATTTTTATTCACTGGGAATATGATTATACCCTCTATCGCCTTTTCTGCTAACATGGTGTTATAGTTACTCTTGCCCTCAGTCCTTGTTTTTAATGACTATATATTATCTCCTTGAATAGATATATCATAGTTTACTTAACCAAGGCCCAGTGATGGACGTTTAGGTTTTAATCTTATTTTGGTTTTCTTCTGCCAATAAACAAAATGCAATGAATTGTTCAAAAGTATATCTTTGCTCATTTATTAATTATTTTCTTAGGGTGGATTTTTAGAAATGGAATAGGTAAATTCCTAGAAATGTTTTGAAAATTATGAGGATTTAAAAGTTTGATAGGTTTTGCCAAATTGTACTCCAGGAAAGTTATGCTATTAAAGCTTTCCTAGAGAGAAAAATGCATGCCTGTCCAGTTCTGTTTCACTACTAGCACTGAAAATTGTCAGTTTTCAGAGTTTTGGCCAATAAGAGAATCAGAAATGTGTCTTGTAACAGAAATTATTTGAATCAGGTCCATGTGTACTGGCAATACTGACAATTTCATTTGTATGTTACTAATCCTTTAAAAAATTGTGTAAAACAACAAGTACTATAGTTTCCTTTATGTGTAACATGGTTGAAAAATCTCTGGTTTCCTTTATTTGTAACATGGTTGAAAAATAATGTTTAAAATATAAACATTTATATAAATAGAATATACAAACTGATCTTTTTTTATTAAAACATAAAAATCTAAAGACTAGACCTCTTACGGGAAAAAATTAAAGCTGAAAATTCAGGTTATATACAGGGTGCTAAAATAAATAAATAAATAAACAGTTTATATATGCACATACACATTTTAAAAAAGGAAAAATCTGTATTAAAATAATGTATGCCGATGACAAAAGATGACTACAAGTCATATTTGAGCACCTCTTGTAATTGCAGAAGTCA
This sequence comes from Perodicticus potto, assembly GCA_963574655.1. Taxonomy (NCBI): domain Eukaryota; kingdom Metazoa; phylum Chordata; class Mammalia; order Primates; family Lorisidae; genus Perodicticus; species Perodicticus potto. Next base: position 7,391 of record CAUYRH010124359.1, on the reverse strand, counting down.
GCTTGAGTATTATAAATTTAATATAGTTTTTTGCTTTCTTAAAATGTGTATGCATTTTAGCACCCTCTGTATGCATATATATATAATATATATTTGTGTATGTGCATATGTATGTGTGTGTGTATACATATAACTTTAGCAATTTTGCCATTCTTTATTACATTAAAATTATTTTGGGGAAGAGGCCCAATAGGGCCAGTTAAGTAAGGAGAGGGGGGCTCCAAAAAATTATCATTTGTTCTCCTTGTCATTCTAAATAGATAATTCCTACATGGACAAAGATGAGCATGGCTCATCCTCTGAAAGTGAAGATGAAGCACTGGGTAAATATCATGAGGCCTTATCCAGAACACACAATTCTAGACTACCCTTGGCAGATTCTAGACAAAAGAACTACGCTTGGGAAACAAGACAAAAGTACAGTCCTCTATCTGCAGAGTATGATGGATACAGTAGTGAAGCATCCATAGATGAAGGTAAGATAGGTTATTTTATTTTTTTACATGCCATACTGTATTATTAGATTACTTGTGCCTGAAATTCCAGGCATCTATGATTCCATGATAAATAAGAGAGCACATAGAGTAGAGTCAAGTTTTGGGGAATGTAATTTATTCAAATTCAAATCTTTGGGCTTAAGCCAAAAATCAAAACCAATACCAAAACACCCACAAGTGAGCACACAAAATAATTTAAATAATGTGATCATTGTAGCTCTCATTTCATAGCGAACATATGCCTAACAAGCATGAGATGGAAGATGTGAATCTCCTGTTCTCTCAGGTGGAATTAGTTCCTATACCTGTTATAGGAGCTGACAGAGTCTAAGTATCTCATGGTGCTGAATATGATTCCAGCATGTAAGTGTCTGCTTCTTCATTCAATATGGCCCCTAAACATCAGCCAAATGCTTCACATGGCACATGGCAGAATAAATGGTAATCTGTTCTGTGCCAGAGGAAAAACTATCTGAGGTGGCTTTATTGAGAGCTGGCACTATATTATGCTGTGCTTTAAAATTTAAGGCATATTTAATTATTTCAGTGATTTAAGGGGTTATTTTGTCTCTAATTGATTTTGCCTTATGTGCTGAAACTGACTTTAGAACACAACCTGTGTAGAAGATACGAGTTCATTCGTAGATGTTTTTGCATCTTTGTATAACATCAGTAAAAAAGGTTTGCCATTAATCGAAGTATATTTCCACATTAATAGACTATATGATTACTCTTTGTAATTACTATCTTTATACCCCAAAGTAAAGAACAATATATCCTAGATTTCATTTTTATTATTATACACAAACACAAACTATTCCTGGGTTTTGTAGTGATGATTTGTGTTTTAAGGTGTGTTACTATCGATATGTATTGCAACACTTGCAATTGTCAAAGAGACCAGGTCATGTATTTTTATATTTGTCTTCATGCTAACTAATGACTGATATAGCTCATTTTTATTTTGGCTGGTATACAGGTATTATAATAATAATTGAATGCTGAGTTATTGCTGTGTAGGATGGTTGTTATGAGGTGCAAGGAAAGAAGTGAAAAGTATTAGATATGTACTATGCCCTCAAAAACATGGTTTTAGTACTAGGGGAAACAAGATGTGCTTACAATGATAATTAAATAATGCAAAGCTGTAAAACTAGTACTCGACTTATGTACACCTCTAGCACATGAATAAAAGAACAGGAAGAGAATGTCTTTTGAAATCTGATCTTTGTTGACATTCTGGCTCTATCTCTTAGCATATTATCCATGGAATTATAGTTCATGGTTTTTAGGTTTGTTTCATTGTCTCTAATACGTGGTTAATACTAACCTTGAAAATTAATTGATATATGGGTATGTGGTATAGTTTTGGCATAGCATCTGCTAGCTGTAAGAGTGGTGAGTAAATGCAGTTAAAGATGATGGTAATGAAAACAGTGAAGGTAATGACAAGGAGTAGTCATGATTTTGCCATCTGTGATCCATAACACTACCCTTTTTGAACGTTCAATTCAGGATTTTTCCCCCATTTACTCATTTCCTTCCATCCCTGTACCTCTCTGTTGTCTTGATAGCTTCTTCTCTGTTGTTTTGTTATTCTAGGACGACTTTCTGGCCTATGGGAAGAGCAGTGAGTTTGTGTCTGTAGAATGTGCAAATGGAGATGACTGTCCTTGTTAAAGTGGTGTTACAGGGTTTTAGAATGATGAGGGGACCAACAGGTCATGTAAAATAATAGTGGACTGAGAAAATGACTTGTATATTACAGGTTATTTCCTATTGAAAGATCTAAGGTAGAGATAGGTTCAGTGGAATAGAGAAAGAACGAGAGAATTTGATTAGAAAGGGAGATTGAAGACTCAAAATGATAGGGAAAAGCAATTTTCAATGATAGATAATAAGTTCTAAACATACTGACAGGCAAAGGTGCAAAAGTACTTACAAAATCCTGGGAAGTTTTAGGGAGGAGAGTGAAATGCCATCCATTGGAGAAGGTATGAGAGAGCTTCAAAGAGAATATGGTACTTCGTTTCAACTTTTAAGAATGGGTAGAAAGTTTGCAAAAACACTAAGTATAGGTATTTCATATAGTGCGAATCTCATAAACGTTAATGTGTAAAGTGGAAAAATGTAGAGAATATTTCAGAAACAGAGAAGTCCTTTTGACTACAATATAAGTACATACAGATGCATATAAGGAAATAGAAGATAAAATTGGAAAGAAAGGTGAGGTCCAAAGGCTGGAGTGCCGCTTGGCCAGGAAGATTGTGTGTAATTCGTTAGCCAGTGAGAACTCACTAAGGATTTTTCACTAACAACCGTGATCTGGGATGTAGTTCAGAAAGAATAATTTAGCAGCAAAAAGAATATAGAAAAAAACATGAATTACAGAGATCTTTGGATTTGTCAATGTGGAAAATGATTAAAATCTGAATTATAGTAGTGGCAATAGGAATATAGGAAGATAGAAGAGATACTATGGAGGCAGAATTTTGAACATTAGGAAACAGAAAAGTAGTATATAAGATGACTGTGGTTTCCATCACGTATGACTAGGATAACCATGAGGTCATTACTAATATAAATACAAAATGTGGAGAGGGATATGTTTTTTATTGGGAGTGGGAAGTGAGTATAAGATATATAGTAAGTGATTTCATTATGTGATGAGGCAGGATATTTAAGCAGTTGGAATCGGCTATGAAGCATACAATCAGGAATATGGTTGGGGGAGAAATTTTCAGGTCATATATGCTCAAAGAATAGAAACTGGGTGAATGGATTAGTTGATGAAGGAAAATATGTGAAGATCAGAAGGTCATTTCCATTAACAGGAGAATTAAAGGTGTCATTAAAGAAACAGTAAAAGAGATAAAGAAAAGAATCAGGAGAATGTTATATGTGTTTTACCAGGCATAGAAGAGTTTTAAAAAGGAGGACAGATGGGTTGGAGAGGATGAGAATTGAAAGAAGCACCTTTGTTCAAGAGAAGTTGATTAGTAATTTTCAGCTGAAGTTTTACTGTAGTAGAGTGATAAGGAGATAAGTCAGATTGGATGTTGTTAAGGAGAGAATAAGTAATAAGAAAGTGTACATATGCTGCTACACTTTCTTAGAACCTATTCACTTTCTCCTTACCAACTTTGAGAATCAAGAAAGAGAGGTAGTTGAAGCATTTTGTAACCAAGGTACACCTCTGCCTCCCACTCACTCATATAGTAACACTCCTCTCATATATACTTGGGAAGGAGGGGAATTTGCTTCTAATATATATGTGCGTCTTTACTAGATGGTTGCCCCTCAGCACAGCTGCCTTTGCAGAAACATGCTCACTGCATGACTGCTTACCTAGGAGGACTACCGGGTATGGTTCTCTGGGTAGGATTTGGTTCATTTTCCTGAGGCACAAGTAAAGGGATGACAGAGTAGGCTACACATCTTACTGCTCTGACCTTTTATTCTGCATGTTACCATTACAGTTTATAAAGATTAGATTTGACTGATGAAGGTTGAGATAAATAAAAGGTATTACAAGGTAGAAGGAAAAATATTTTAAAATATACATTTTTTACATGACATGGTGTTAACCTTCTTGAAGGGGTATTGAATCTTTTGGCTTCTCTGCTCTACATTGGAAGAGGAAGACTTATCTTGGGCCACACATTAAACACACAAACAGTAATGAAAGCTGATAAGCAAAAGAAAAAAAAAGGTCTATGCATAATTTTTGTAATATCTGCCACCACAGATAAACAAGTACCTCCTCACATAATCTGCTTGTGGTCCATGGGCTGTGGGTTGGACACCCCTGCACCATTTTGTAATGCCTTGATTAATTTTGGTAGAGAAGCTTTGGAACAGCTAATATTAGAAACTAATATACAAGATAGAAAAGGAAGAGGGCTTCAGGAGGAGTTAGGAGTTAGGAGTGCAGGAGAACTTTGACTTGAGTCCTACTATGTGTCTGACCTGTTAGTTTCTGTGCACATTGTCATTTTTGGTCTTTTTGCAGTTCATTTTGTAGGTAAAGTTATCCCCATTTTGCAGAAATGAGACTTTAGGTCGATTAAGTAATTTTTGACCTAAGTTATACAAGTTATAAAAACTATATCCTCAAGTCGATTGTAAAATTAATGTTTGACTTTTGTTAGGTCATTACTGCTTCTTTAATATTCTCCCCAAGTCCATTTCCTACAAGATGAACCCCTTTGGTTGATCCTTTAGAGCAGTTTATATATTACGTTTTTTTTTATTTTTATTTTTATTTTTTGAGACAGAGCCTCAAGCTGTCATCCTGGATAGAGTGCTGTGGCATCACAGCTCACAGCAGCCTCTAATTCCTGGGCTCAAGCGAGTCGCTTGCCTCTGCCTCCCAAGTAGCTGGGACCACAGGCACCCGCCACAACACCTGGCCATTTTTTGGTTGCAGCCATCATTGTTGTCTGGCGGACTCAGTTGTACGTGGCTGGCGCCTTAGCTCGTTGAGCCACAGGCGCCGAGCCCAGTTTATATATTATCTGAATCTGAAATACAGGTATTCTAAAAAAAAGTAGGTGACCACATTAATCTTCTGGAGATTTTTTTTGGACTACAAAAGAGATGATATCTGTAAGAAATTTTTCTAGGGAAATATAAACATTAAAATATTGTATCAAATTCTTTTTGTTAAGTTTTATTTTTATTGTGTTGTACTTAAAATTAAGAGTATTTTCTGATAAATCTCTTATTTTAAAAAGGTGAAATATGGTTTGTGGATATCTTGTTTAATTGCTGAACTAGACTAACTTCTGAAATTCCATTCATGCTGATACTTTCCATTTTTAGAGGAGAAGCTGATTAAAGATAATTCTATATAAAGATAAATTTATTGTAAAATTATTCAAATGTCTTCATATTTATAATTTTTCATGCTTAGTTTACCATACATACATATATGTGTGTGTATATATATACATTATATATTTATATATAATGGCAAGTTTTATTATAATTATATGATGTTTTGGGGGGACATTAACTTAAAAAATAATTTGCAACATTATTTATATCTTAGGGTATGTAGCTCATTCATTCTTTTTCTGTTAAGGCAACATAGAAGCTTCATTCTAATAATTTTGATGTTATCTTACAATTAGGGCCACTAAAATATATTTATTTATTATTTTTATTTAAATTTTACTTTTATATATTAATACTTAAGAGTAATAAATTATTTCTGCTTACATTTCCTTTAAGTGCATTTTAACTTTTATAAGGATTATGCTATTAATTTTCACAGTTTCTTTTGTGAATTTATTTTTTCTCAGCTAGTTTTCAAGTATGCAAACTTCCTCTAGCCCTCTGCTTACTTTTGGTGCTTCTTGTCACTTGTCTGGTGAATCCTAGTGTTCTCTCTTAGACAATCTGAAATGTATCTGCTTACTATTCTGGATCCTCTACATGGAAGAGGTACATTCTACCTGAATCTAGTTGGCCACCTTAAGCTCTTCTTTCTGCAGTTTGTAAAGTGATAACGTGAAAAAATTCTGTCTATATTTTCCAGAATTCTTTGATACATCACAAAAATGTGTAATGACTTAGATTAGTGAAAGTTAATTATATTATGGTTGGCCCATGAATGACACAGGAGTTAGTGGGGCTGATCCCCCCATACAATCAAAAATCCATATATAATTTTTGATTGCCCAAAAAATTAACTACTGTTAATGAGAAGCTTTACTAATACTATAAACAGTTAACTAATGAGTATTTTGTGTGTTATGTGTATTAAATGCTATATCATAACAAAAAAGTATGCTTGAGAAAAAGGTGATCAAGAAAATCATAAGGAAGAGAAAACGTATTTACGGTACATGAAGTGAAATTGGATCATCATAAAAGTCTTCATTGTCATTGTTCTCACGTTGAATAGGTAGAGGAAGAGGATGGGTTGGTCTTGCTCAGGGTGGCAGAGGTGGAAGAAAATCCACACATATGTGAGGAAGTGGATCTATGCAGTTCAAACCTGTGTTGCTCAAGGGTCAACTGTACATAGTTTAGATTTTTGACGAACTTCTGTTTTATTTCAGTTTTGTTGTTTATGAACATCTCTCCTCTGAAGAATTGTTTACTGTATATGTATTTTTTTAAAATATGGAGGCAACTTAAAAAGAAACTAATCTTTATACTGCATTTTTAGTATTTTGGAGATCTTTTTATGTACTAGGATTAATTATTCCCAATGATGTGGAATTTTTTATAGTTTATAAGTATTTGTCTCTGTTTTTTAATGTGGTAAAATATTTATAACCTAAACCTTATCATTTTAACCATTTTTTTTAAATAAGAGGAAGGGGTTTATTCACCAGCTGGGAGCTTATGGCATAGAATTCCAAATGGCCACTCTCCCCGACTAACTTGGTCTTTCCCTTTTTATCAAAAGTCAAAAAGTTCCACCCCACAGGTACCCTACTCATTGGCCAGTTTGAGTCAAGTGGGAGATGCTATTCTAGCCCCTACAGAACTACTAGATTTCACAGAACTTAAGTTTACAAATTCCCAAGAGCTGAGTCACCATGGAGAGGACCCTGCAGGTGTATCCCTGTGGTCTCCTTGAGAAGACCTGTTCTTCTAGACCTCAACCTTCTCTGGTATCCTGTCTCATTCCCCACTTCCGAGACTCCAATGTATTTTAATTTGGGGTCTCAATATCAGCTTGTTTCTGCAGGTGCCGATATTAATTACTTTCTAGCACGGAGATCTTAGGGACTGACTCTTCTTGGATTCTCTACTCAGGCCTTAATAGTACCTTGGTGGTGGGCTAATATACATATGCATTTTTACTTTTCCCTATGGCATTTTTCCCCCTCTTTTCCCAAAGTCCAAAGTCCAATTAAGACAAGTCCCTCGAGGAGT
>CAUYRH010124358.1:0-25037 GCA_963574655.1 Perodicticus potto | reverse complement strand
CTGGATAGAGTGCTGTGGCATCACAGCTCACAGTAACCTCCAACTCCTGGGCTTAAGCGAGTCTCTTGCCTCCGCCTCCCAAGTAGCTGGGACTACAGGCGCCCGCCACAACGCCTGGTCATTTTTTGGTTGCAGCCGTCAGTGTTGTTTGGCAGGCTCGGGCTGGATTCGAACCCGCCAGCTCAGGTGTACGTGGCTGGTGCCTTAGCTTGTTCAGCCATAGGCGCCGAGCCTCTTTGTTTACTGTGTTGACCTGGACCCCAACCCATACCTTGGTTTGGTTTCTTTGTTCTTTGCTTCTGATCTCACTTCCTACAACCTGATTCTTTGTGCACTCTACTCCAGCCATATTAGCTTCTTTCTGATTCCTTACATCAAATATTCTATGCTTTCTCCCACTAAGCTCTAAAATTTAGTACTGTCTTTTCCCTCCACCTGGAAAGCTGACTGTCCATTTTACCTGGTTCATTCCTTCACTTTCTTCAGATCTGTGCTTGAACATCATTTTCCCAGGCAGGTCTTCCCTGACCACTCTGTCCAAAATGGCAACCCCCACGACCTCTCTCTGGAATTTCTCTCTCTTGCTATTTATCTCTGCTGACCTACTTGTTTATCTGCTCATCGTATGTCTCTTGTAGTTATTCTCTTCTTCTTATCTCTTGCCACTTCTCACTATCTGACATATTTATGTGTTTATTTTTGGGTTGTCTGGCTCCCCTGGCATGTCACAGGTGCACAGCAAATATTTAGGTAATAAATCAAGGTTGGGCTTCCACTCTCCCCTTACTCATGCAGTCAATCAAGTAAGAGTTATTGAGCAATCTTTATTTTCCAGGCACTGCAAGGATGCAGAAAATGAAAAGACATGGCTTTTGCTTGTAAAAGTCTCCAGAATAGCAGGCATGGATAGACAACGATTTGTCATAGGAGATGCCATGATGTAGGGAATATCAAGGAAGCTTCACTGAAGAGTTGCAAAGGACAGAGATTTTTCCTTCCTTCCTTTTTTTTGGACTGTTGCCCAGGCTAGAGTGCTGCGAAGTCAGCCTAGCTAACAGCAACTCAAGCTCCAGTGCACAAGCGATCCTCTTGCTTCAGCCTCCTGAGTAGCTAGGACTACAGGCACCTGCCATGATGCCTGCCTAGTTTTTCTATTTTTTGTAAAGAAAAAAATATGGGGTCTCACTTTTGCTCAGGCTGGTCTCGAACTCCTGAGCTCAAGGGATCCTCCCATCTTGGCCTCTCAGAGTGCTGGGACTACAGATGTGAGCCACCGCACCCAGCCAGGACTGAGATTTTTCTGAAGGGTTCCACGGATGTATAAAGTCACCAGGATGTAAGAGAACATAGCTTGTTCAGGGAACTTCGATATTCTGAGGCGAGAGCCCGGGACACATAGCAGACAAGGGTGGCAGTTCATCGCCTGATTATTTATCTGTTGATCTGTCCCCTCTCTCTTTCTCTCCTATCTCTTGGGCTTATCACCTTCTGAGCAAGCCCCCAGAGCCTAACCCTGAAGGGCCACCACTTGGATTTTGATACCTGCAGGTGGTGGAACACAGGGTCAAGAAGACAGAAACGGGGAAAACAAGGCAGGGAGCCCAGTAGCTATGCTGTTGATACAAAGGCTTCATTATTTCTGCTTGCAGATGGCTATGGAACTTAAGAAAGCTGCCAAGTCAGATTAAAATCAATCAAGAATGTAGAATATGGGTCTTAAGTTCAACAGACAGAACTACTAGCAAGGGAGTCATTGCTATACAAAAGCCTCCCTGTTTCAGCATAGGTTGAAGTAGGGCAATGTTCAGGGAAAAGCTGGTTAACCAACCCAGCATGTAATTGAGTCTGCTCTTTTCTCTGTTCTACTAATGATTCATTAAGCAGAGTGTACTACTCACTGCGATCCAGACTCATGACTGCAAATCAAACAGAGGAGGCCAATTTCTGCAAAGTGTAGGAAGGAAATAGTGCCCTCAGCTTGGTTAGAGCAGGCTACAGAGGCAGGAATCCTGCAATTGCTTTTTTTCTGGGAAAGGAGTTTCAGGAAAACTATAGCTTCAGACCTAGTCAGAGGACAGGTAGTGGAAAAAGTCTAGGCTACTGATAAACACATACGTTGGAACTGGTTCCCATTGTGCCAGTTTTCCAAACAAACCTAAAGGTAATTATGAAGTTAAGACATTTTAGGTTAGGCATAGTTAGGTTAGAGAAAGAAATAGATGATTAGCACTAAATATTTTAAATGTAAACATTATTGTATTAAGAAAACATATTTTGGGCGGCACCTGTGGCTCATCAAGTAGGGTGCCGGGTTCAAACCCAGCCTCGGCTGAACCTGAACTGCAAAAACAGAAAACTAGCTGGGCGTTGTGGCGGGCGCCTGTGGTCCCAGCCACTCGGGAGGCTGAGGCAAGAGAATCGCCTAAGCCCAGGAGTTAGAGGTTGCTGTGAGCTGTGTGATGCCACGGCACTCCACAAAGGGCGATAAAGTGAGACTCTGTCTCTACCAAAAAAAAAGAAAAAGAAAAAGAAAACATATTTTATCTTTAATTCTTTAAGAAAAGCTGAGGATTATTGGAAAGTTAATGCGTAGGAAATTAATAACAATATTCAAATTCCAATGTACACCTAGTATATACTAAGCATTATGATAGGTCTTTGGCATACTTTATTTCATCTTCAAAATAACTTTCTGAAAGATGTATATATGTATATATGTGTGTGTATATTTGTTTATTAATTTATTTATTTTTTTTATTGTTGGGGATTCATTGAGGGTACAAGAAACCATGTTACACTGGTTGCATTTATTGGGTAAAGTCCCTCTTACAATCATGTTTTGCCCCCAAAAGGTGTGGCACACACCAAGGCCCCAAGACCCCACCCACCTCGCTCCTTCCCTCTCTTTGCTCTTCCTTTCCCCACCCTATTTGTTTATTTTTATTTATTTATTTTAGCGAGGGAGTCCTTGCTATCCAAAATCCTCCCCATTTCAGCATAGGTTGAAGTAGAAGCCTTTGTACCAACAGCATAGCTACTGGGCTCCCTGCCTTGTTTTCCCCGTTTCTGTCTTCTGTCTTCGCTTTCTCCCCCTCGGTAGAGTGCAGTGGCCTGATCATCGCTCACTGTAACCTCCAACTCCTGGGTTCAGGTGATCCTCTTGCCTCAGCCACCACAGTAGCTAGGACCACAGGTGCACGCCACACACCCAGGTAATCTTTAAATATTTTGTAGAGACAGGATCTTACTAAGTGGCCCAGGTTGGTCTCAGACTCCTGGGTTCAAGAGATCTTCCCTCTCAGCCTCCCAAAATTCTGGGATTAAGGTGTGAACCACTGCACCTGGCTGAAGTACACGTGTATATATTCTTTTTATTTTATTTTTTGAGACAGAGTCTCACTATGTCACCCTTGGTAGAGTGCCATGGCATCACAGCTCACAGCAACCTTAAACTGTTGGGCTCATGGGTTTCTCTTGCCTCAGCCTCCCAAGTAGCTGGGACTATAGCCTCCCACCACAACGCCCAGCTAATTTTTGTTGCAGTTGCCATTGTTGTTTAGCTGGCCCCGGCTGGGTTCGAACCTGCCAGCCTCGGCATATGTGGCTGGTGCCATAACTACTGTGCTATGGGCGCCAAGCCACGTGTATATATTCTTAACCTCATTTAACGGATGAGGAATCTGAGGTTCCAAGAGATAAAGCAAGCTGACTAAGGCATAAGAAAAAGTCAAAAATTAAAGCCTAGGTCTGCCTAAGTTGGAGGGCATACTGTTTTGTGTGGTGTCCTATCCTTTTTCTTTTCATTTTTTTAAATTTTCTTTTCTTTTCTTTCTTTTTTTTTTAGACAGAGTCTCACTCTGTTGACCTGGGGTTGAGTGCTGTGTTGTCATCATAGCTCATAGCAACTTCAAACTCATGGGCTTAAGAAATCCTCATGCCTCAGCTTCCCTAGTAGCTGGGACTACAGGCACCCACCACTACTCCCAGCTAGTTTTTCTATTTTTAGTAGAGACAGGGTCTCACTCTTCCTCAGGCTGGTCTCGAACTCCTGAGCTCAAGCAATCCACCCGCCTTGGCCTTCCAGAGTACTAGGATTACAGGAGTAAGCCACTGTGCCGGGCCCTGAAAAGTTCTTCCAGGTTTTTGTGGCAAACACCAAGCACCTTTCTAAACAAAGTCCCGTCAGAGAAAGAACAAATGAAAATTAGGATAGTATTTACGGTGAACTTGCAATGATGGAAATCACAGTGAGGAGTTAGTTTCTCTAGTAGTTGTAGAAAGTTGTAATTCTTCCCTTTTAAATTATGAGATATCTGCAAGCACCAAGAAAACAGTTGAAGGAAAGATTGATATTTGAGGGGAAGAAAACCACCCCGATTTAAGGTTAAATTGTAAACAGAAATGAGGTATCAAAGAAAGCATCTTCATGAGAAACACAGAGAAGCCTCAAGAAAAGAGCACCTTCCTTGCATGTTTGTGTGGTAGGTGTTACAGGGGTAATTCAATGGAAATTTGAGACATTGGTCTTCTAGCCATGAACCTGACTCTTTCAAGACTTTCTGACACAACTCATGAAACACTTCCTTTCTGTTTAGAGTGGATGCATACCCCAAAACAAAAGCAGATTTGGACTGAGCTTTGCACGATCGCTGAACTGAAAGGCCCCCTAAGGTTCTCACTGTCCAGGCCCTTCATTGAACATTTCTAACAACTGGGAGCTTGCTACTTTGATTCTAGATACCTAATTATTACATAATACTTGCTTATATTTTGTCTGAAACCTACCACACTGTAACTTTCACCCATCGATCCTTGTCTTTCTCCTGGAACTAAACCAAATTCTATCTTATATTCCATCTCTTTAAATGCTGTGAGACAGCCATCCTTTTGCTTCTGAATATTTTATTTCCTGAGCTAACTCTCCTCACTTATATGTCATGATTTATAGCACTATATAATATGACTCCCATGAAGGAGTTGAAGTTAGTCTACGTAACCTCATGAAATATGTTTCTCAGAATTGAACATAATAAATCAAAGTATGGCAAGATTGATTATCAAAGTATGCAATAGTCAGAATACTATATTTCTGTTGAAACAACCCAGGAATCCTTTGGTTCCTCCCTTCCCCCATTTTGTAACCTCATCATGCCCTTGGCTTTTACCGGTTTTAGGCCACTAAAATCCTCAAGTCTTCTTTTCCACTGCTGCTATTTAGCAAGTTTTCCCTATATCTTTAACCTTGGTTCCAACGATAGAACATTACAACTCATCCTATTTAAATTTCATTGTAATAGACATGGTCATTTATACATTTATTTATGCATTTATCCTGCCTTATTCCAAAAGGTACTAGTTGGCTGATATATCATCTCTGGGCCCCTACCACTTTGGATCCTGCTTTGTCATCTGATTTATTCACTTTCACTCCCAGCTTCTTTTTTGTTCATTTGTTTCTTTTGTTTTGTTTTTGAGAAAGAGTCTAACTCTGTGGCCCTTGGTAGAGTGCCCTGGAGTCATCATAGCTCATAGCAACCTCAAAGTCTTGCCTCAGCTTCCCGAGTACCTGGGACTACAGGAGCCCACCACAATGCCCGATTAATTTTTCTATTTTTAGTAGAGATGAGGTCTCACTCTTGCTCAGACTAGTCTTGAATTCCTGAGCTCAAGCGATCCTCCCTTCCAGCTTCTTATTCTTTGTACACCAATAACCAGGCCCTTTCAGCCCGCATCTAGTTTGCTTAAAGATGTGTTGAAAAAGACCATGTTAGGAAAACAACCCGGCTCAATACAGATCTTTGACACAATCTGCCAGATTTGACAAAGATAGATCCACAAAACAACATTCTTACAATACAGTGGTTATGCTGCTAAATTATCTTATCATCCATCCAGTTTTTCAACCTCTCACACAGGGATGCCATGAACAATTTAAAAATGTCCTGTGAAAATACAGAAACTCTATATCCACAGGATCCCTTTGATCTACCAGTCTAATAAACATATCACAAAAGAAACCAAGACTTGTCTATCATGCTGTCTTAGTAAATCCATATTTACTTCTTTGAGGATCACCTCTTCTCTCGCTGGAAGATTACACACCACCCATTTGCTATCTTTTTTTTTTTGTAGAGACAGAGTCTCACTTTATCGCCCTCGGTAGAGTGCCGTGGTGTCACACAGCTCACAGCAACCTCCAACTCCTGGGCTTAGGCGTTTCTCTTGCCTCAGCCTCCCGATTAGCTGGGACTACAGGCGCCCACCACAATGCCCGGCTATTTTTCTGTTTTTGCAGTTCAGCCGAGGCGGGGTTTGAACCCGCCACCTTCAGCATAAGGGACTGGTGCCCTACTCCTTTGAGCCACAGGCACCGCCCCCATTTGGTTATTCTTAAAAGAGAATTAACATTGAAATCCTGGGTTAAGATCTGTATCAGCTACCTTCTCCCCATTTTTGAAAGCCAGGACGTTTACCCATCTCCTGTCTTCAGGAAGTGCTTCTATGTCCCACAGATGGCAGGTGATATTTTACAGATCTCTTTTGAAAAGTGTTTCACATTCTCAGATATGATTTGTCCAAACCTGAAGACTTGCATTCTTTTAGTTTGCATTGTTGAAATGGGAATGATGGTGGTAGGAGATAGAACAATTTCTCCGAAGAAGAGGGGCACTGTTTTCAAAAGGAGTGAGGGATATTGGGGAAACAAAACAGATTCCACTGAAGTAATGAACCTTCAAATTCAAATACCCCTCAGCAAGACTCGTATCTCCAGCTAGTCTGTCTTGCATTACTGTTACAGGTCTCTGCTGTTCTTGTGGTTTGAGTCTTTGATTGCTATCTTCCCCTACCCCTACATTTTTATGTGTTCCTTATAATCTGAGCTCCTCAGAGAGCCTCAGCTCCACTCACTAGCAAATTTAGTCCTTGGATAACTTCCTCCATGCTATGAACTTAATGTTCATGTCTCCCAAAAGTCATATGTTGAAAACTTAATCCCTAACGTGATACTATCTGGAGGTGGAGCTCTCATGATGGAATTAGTTCCCTTATAAAAGCCTCCAGAGAGCTTGCTTTCCCTCACTCTATCGCTCCACCTTGTGAGGATTCAAGGAGAAAATGGCTGTCCACCAACCAAGAACAGAGCTCTCAACAGACACTGGATCTACTGAAACCTTGATCTTGAAGTTCCCAACCTCCAAAACTGTGAGAATGAATATTTGTTGTTTAAGTCACCTAACCTCTGGTATTCTGTTATAGCTGCCCAAACTAAGATATCCACTGTTATAATAAGAGGCTCTAGTCCCTTAATACAGACAATAGTTTGCTCATACTTGACATTTCCTAGAGGTAAATGTATTCATTCGGTTTTATTTCTTTTAGTAGGCCCCATCCCATTTCCACAGTTTCTGTTACCAACATGGTTGAAAATTAGCAAGAGACTAGAGAAGATGTAGCCATTGTGGGCTTCCAAGGTCAGTAGGCTAGGAAATAAATTATTTCATTATCAGGATGAAAACTAAATCCTCACATTAACCTTCCTAATTGTGTGCTTACCTTGTTTTTTTACTTTCTAAGTGAACAGGAACAAAGCCACTTGATGCTATTCTCATTAACACTAATGATCAATAAGTAGAAAATTTTTTTGCTGATTCTTATATTTTGTTCAACATTGTATGTGCTTAATTTAGAGCTTATTAGGGCATTGCCAGTTCTGCTCATTATCTCCTCTACAAGATGAATGCATTTCTTAGGCAAGTAGTTAACATGAAGCAACAACAATGACTGACTCGATTTTTGTAATTAAGCAACGCTTTCAGTTATATTTGCTGGGGGAAGGGAGGAGAAGCAAGCATTAGCATTTAATATTGACTTATTTTAGATACTCCCAAGAGAACGAGGTACTGATAACAATTTCAGTGCTGAATATGAATGATTTGGTGTCCAAGGGAAGTGTTCAGCCTTGGATCCTTCCCTAAGCTTTTTCGAGGTTCTTTCCATCCATTAAAATCATGCTCTGAAATGAAGTATTGATACATGCTACAACATGAATGAACCTTGAAAACATTACGTGGAGTGAAAGCAGCCGGACACAAAGGACCATATGTCATATGATTTCATTTATACAGAATGGCACCAGAACAGGCAAATCCATAGACAGGAAACAGATTAGTGGATGCCGAGGATTAGGGAAAAAAGAGAGCTGTGAGGTGATGACTCAGGGGCACAGAGTTCAGAGTGATTGTGTATACTCTAAACACCACTTAATTGTACACTATAAATGAATGATTGGGTAGTGTATGAATTTTTTTTTTTTTTTTTGTAGAGACAGAGTCTCACTTTATCGCTCTCAGTGGAGTGCCGTGGCGTCACACAGCTCACAGCAACCTCCAACTCCTGGGCTTAGGCGATCCTCTTGCCTCAGCCTCCCCAGTAGCTGGGACTACAGGCGCCCACCACAACGCCCGGCTATTTTTCTGTTTTGCAGTTCTGCCGAGGCCGGGTTTGAACCCACCACCTTCGGCATATGGGGCTGGCGCCCTACTGGATGAGCCACAGGCGCTGCTCCCACTCTACTCTTCTTATTGCCATCATACTGGCCCTCTTTTCTTGGAATCTTTAGCAACTGGATCACTGTTACTTCTTCCATCAGGTCTTGCTAACCACCTGCATGACTGTGACATCCACATGGATGATCCACTAGTCAATACCTCAGTGAGTCCCTGTCTTGATTTTGCTTTTCCAGTGACCATCACCTCCTTTCCGCTCTACCCTTACTTGTTTCATGCCCCTTTGCCCGCCCCACCTCAGAAACAACTCATTCACCTCTCTCAGAACGCAACTTCCCATACTTCCAATGTCTTGCTCAGTTGCTCTCATTATAACGGGGATTTTGAAAGCACAGGGTCATCCTCTTCCTTGACCCCATCACTTTCTCTCTTTCTGCTCTATCAGGACCCCCAACCTCCCTCCCTGGCTGCCCAGCAAATGCCCTGATTTCATTTGCATTGCTTTCCTTCTCTGGCGTGAATTCTATGCTTGTCACTTCAGTCTCTTATCCTTCTGTCTCAATTATCTGCCAAATCTCAACCCTCCCCCAGTGCAACTAATTACAGAGTGACCTTGTCGCAGATCTCATCTCAACTGCACTCTCAGTGCCCTCAGTTATCCTTCCATATTGCTCCAGAAGCTTCTGTCTGGTCGTCCAAGGTCTCTAGGAGAAACTTGCTTCACATTTCTCAGTTCATCTTCACCTCCACCTCCCTCTTCATGCCTAGCAGATGATCTTATGTGCTCCTGTACGGCAGGCAGACACTCCATCATTACCAAAACATTTTAGCCAACATTTCCCCTTACCCAGGCAAGGCTGTCATTTAGGCTTCAGAGACAGAACTACCAGCATGGGAATAAAAGCTCAGCATTTTAATACATTTGGGGGATATGCTTACTTTAAGCAAACTATATGCTTACCTACATTCTTTCTTCCTCCCCTACCAATCACTGTCCTGAGCAAAATGGCAGAAATGTCCTTTTGCTTTTTTAAAGTTTCTCCACCTGTATCCTTGCTTGGATCATTTCCTCACTACTCAGTGTCCCTGCAGTATTATTACACCTTTCCTCTATAACTTTCAGCTTTTCAACAGTAGTTCATTTTTGTTTTTCTTTTTTTGAGACAGATTCTCACTCTGTTGCCCAGATTGGAGTACAGTGGTGTCAATCTCAAACTCCCAGGCTCAAGTGATCTTCCTGCTTCAGCCACCCGAATAGCTGGGATTACAGGTGCTCACCACCATGCTAGGCTAATTTTTAAAGTTTTTGTAGAGCCAGGGTTTTACTATGTTGTCCAGGCTGGTCTCAAATTCTTGACCTCAAGTGATCCATCTGCTTCACCTCCCAAAGTGCTAGATTACAGGTGTGAGCCACCATGCCTGGCCTCATCCTGGATATTTGTGTAAATGATCTATTAATGTGTAACAAGTTACTACAACTTAGCAGTTTAAAATACCATCCGTTTATTATCTCTTGGTTTCTGTGGGTCAGGAATCCAGGCATGGGTTAACTATGCCTTTTGCTCAGGTTTCACAAGTTTGAAATCAAGGTGTCATCTGGAGCTGCGTTCTCATCTAGAGCTTGGGGTCCCTGTTCAGGCTCATTCAGGCTGTTAGAAAACTGAGTTTCTTGTGGTTATAGGACTGAGGTCCCTGTTTTTCTGTTGGCCCCCTCCATCCCAGCAATAAAGTAACTCCTTGCTGAATCCTTCTTAGGTTTCCAATCTGTCTGACTTCTTTTTCTATCAGCCAGAGAAAATTCTCTTCTTTTCAAGAGCTCGATATGGTTGAACTGGGCCTGCTTGCATAATCTCTCTGCCTTAAGGTCTGCTGGTTAATAACCTTAATTTATATTTGCAAATTCCCTTTTGCCAGGTAACTTAACATAATCATGGAAATGAAACAAGGTAGGGAACATCATGAGAACCATATTATAATTCTGCCTTCCATAGTTAAAAATAAGTATTATTATTGCATCCATTCTCCTGGAGCGATCTCATCCTCCTACTCAGCTTTATTTACCAGCTCTTTGCTGATGACTCACAAATCTCTAGCCAGCTCCAACCTCGCTCCTGAGCCCCTGAGCCTTTAGACCTGTATCAACAACTCCCACTGCCCACTCTAAGGCCCCACAAATCCCTAATTTAGAAGGTCGAAAAATGAGTTCATTCTTTCATCATCAGTTTACCTTCTTCCTGGGTTCCCTCTCTCAGGGAATCATCCCCCATTGTCATCTTTGCCTTGATGCCCACTCTCCCTGCTGCCACATCAAAACTACCTACACCAATTAATCCTGCCTCCTAAGGCCGGGCGAGGTGGCTCACGCCTGTAATTCCAGCACTCTGGGAGGCCAAGGGTGGATTGCTTGATTTCAGGAGTTTGAGACTAGCATGAGCAAGAGCAAGACTCGTTCTCTAAAAATAGCCTGGCATTGTGGCAGGCACCTGTAGTCCCAGCTACTTGGGAGGCTGAGGCAGGAGGATCTCTTGGGCCCAGGAGTTTGAGGTCGCCGTGAGCTATTACGTCACGGCACTCTACCAACAGTGACAGAGTAAGACTTTGTCTCAAAAAAAAAAAAAAATTCTGCCTCCTAAATTCTCTCCAATCTACTGCCTTCTCTTTATTCCCTGTTCAGGCTACCTTTACCTCTCACATGGATTATTCAGCAGTCTCCAGATTGGTCTCTTGGCCACCATTTTTGACCTCTGCTGTGAACATTGTGGATCTGTTTATTCAATACCCATTCCAGTCTCCTTGTGCTCCTTTCAGAAAACTAAAATTCCTTAGTTAGGCTTCTGCCTGTGAAACAGATTCCAACAGTCAGGAGCATCCATGAAAGTTTAGAAGGTGGAAGTGATATAACATGAAGAGGGGGCATTGCTTCTACCATTTCTGCTGGCAAGGAGGGTTATGGAGGCATTTGGCTTTTAGCAACAGTTGTAGAGAGAGTCCAGTCCCCAGTCCCTGGCCACATGAGTGAAAAGCAGCAGAACCCAAGGCATCAACTCTGCTGGCAGTAGCTTTCTGAGTTCCAGATCATAGCAGAAAAGTGATAGTCCTGTAGCCAGCAGTCATATGGAAACAGTGTCTTAATACTCCATCTCACCAATCACAGCAAAGATAGCAATTCTCTGGCAGTCAAGTTTGACAGTATTATTCTGGAAGATTTTTCTGTAAGTTCAGCCTAGATTTTGCTCGTCCAGCAATTTTAGCCATTTTTAGACTGCTTCTCCTTGTAATCATCTTTGTATCAGAAGGGTTTATTTGTAACTAAACTCCCGCTACAAGTTTACAAATTGTTTCCTACAATTTATTGCATTTCATC
The DNA here is from genome assembly GCA_963574655.1 of Perodicticus potto. Classification (NCBI taxonomy): domain Eukaryota; kingdom Metazoa; phylum Chordata; class Mammalia; order Primates; family Lorisidae; genus Perodicticus; species Perodicticus potto. The sequence goes on along the minus strand of CAUYRH010124358.1, from coordinate 13,166 downwards.
CAGAGCAAGTTTCCTAAAACTTTAGAACTCAAATCCAAAAATGGCACTGCCCTTGCTTAAAATTTTTCAATCTCTACCCCCCAGTATCCTTATAAAAAGTTCAGATTCTTAATCTTGTTTGAAAGGGCCTGTGTGATCTGGGCCTTCCTGTCTTCTGCTGGCTGGTCTTTACCCAGGTGCTCTCTGGCCACACTGACCTTCCATTTAATTACCCAAGACAGTCAAGCACCTGTGTCTTTGTCTTTGCACATGCTGTGCTCCCTGGGTGTTACACTCCTGCCCTATCTTCTCCTGACCAATGCCCCCCCTTTTTTTTTTCATCTTGGCCTGAAGGCTGTGTCCTCAGGGAAACCTTCTCTGTTCCTACCGCCCATCATTACCATCAAAAGTCTGGGTTAAGGGCGGCACCTGTGGCTCAAAGGGGTAGGGCACCGGCCCCATATGCTGGAGGTGGCAGGTTCAAACCTAGCCCCAGCCAAAAACTGCAAACAAAACAAAACAAAACAAAACAAACTGGGTTAAGCATCTCCTATGCACTCCCACAGCATTCTGGCCTCCCCCGGTTTCAAGCACCTACTCCATTGTATGGGGAATGCCTATTGAAAACTATGCCTCCCCACCATTGTGCCATAAGAACTTGGTGGAAGGTTCCATGTCTAAATTGCTTTCTATTTCGTCCCCAGTCCTGAGTGAGTACTTGGCCCAGATTTAGCTGTGCAAATTGGATGCAATAATAAAGAAGTTGAAGCGATTTTAAGCAGAGACTAATTTCCACTGGATTTATGTTTTAGAAAAACACTCAACATGGCCATGTGCAGAAGGAACTGTAATGAGATCAGGTGGAGGGAAGGGGTGAGACCTAAAGTCCACTTTGTGGGTCTGAGCTAGTGCACTTTTAGTGGGGATGGAAAGGAGGAATACTTTAGAAAACCTGAAGTAATGAGACAGAGCCTTATGAAATCTTCTTTTGATATTGACATTCCATTTAATTAACATGTTTTTGAGTGCCTACTCTATGCAAAGCGTTGTATTAGATTACACCATAAAGCAATTCTTAAAATATTATCCCAATTTTGGAGATCGCGAGGCTTTCAGTGGGCCAGTGGAGATGCAAATCCTATAATACCAGGCAGAAAAGAGGAGGCAGATTTGAAAAATTTATATTTTGAGGGTGAGTGAGTGTGATTTTTTTAGTTTATTTATTGGTTTGCTTGTTTGTTTTTGCCTAAAGATAATGAGCAGCAGACAGCAAACTGTCTTGCCAGTGATGGCAAGAAAATTGCCTTGAAACAGGACAAGGATTCTTACTCCCTTACCTGCCACCACCTGGTAGTATGATCTTGAACATTGCTTAACTTCTGTGGGATTTAATTTCTTTCTTTGTAAAATTGAGTTTTTGAATAAAATGACCTTTAAAATTCTATTATCTTATGTATTTGTTATATTTAAAAATGTGTGCAGTATTTCTAAAATATTTTCAAATCATGTAATTAAAATGTACATATATTGTAACTAGTGCTTTAGGATAAATGTTTTAACTTTTTCTATAGTATTTAGAAAATAAAGACATTATATGGGTACACATAAACCCGAAACTTTGATTTCTTGCTTCTAAGAGATTGATGCTAATACTGTATTCACATTAGCCAATTTGGAGCAGTTTATCCAAATGCACCCCCCTTTCCACTTCCTTGGCCCTTTCAGTCTTATAAATTTTTTATTTTTCCTTTTCTATTGCTTAGTATAAATGCTCAGCTTTGTCAGAGGAATGTAAAGAAGAGCGTCAATTTTTTTTTTTTTTTGTCTTTTTGATATATGTGTAGTTCTAAATTCTGGGATCAGATTGTTTAACGATTCTCTTCAAATTTTAATGGAAAGGAGACATAGTAAAGAGTCCATAAAGTGGGATTACAATCAAGAAAAGGAGCTCTCCACTTGAACATTCACCTGCTCTCCCCATTGTCATGACTCCTTCTCTTTGTACCTAAGTGTGCAACAGCTTTCAAGAATGGCCAGTAATATCACCAGCTGTCACAGACGAACCTGAGAAAATCAATGGCTAATACAAAGTTGTTTCTCATTCACATAAAGTACCATTGGTGGTAGGAATAATGATGGTGATAGTGGTCTGTGTATATGTGTTCTATGTAGTCATTCAGGAACCCAGGTTGACAGTGATTCAGTCATCTGCAATACACAACTTCCAGGGATACCCTGGGTGTTAACATCCAGGTGGTAAGAGCAGGATTGGAGAAAGAGGGAGATTTCTGTGTGCCAGGCCTAATATCATTTCCACCCACATGTCATTGGCCCAATCTCAGCTCTGTGGGCACACCTAACAGCAGGGGAGGCTGACGAACGTGGTCTAGGTGTGCACTAAGGAAGAGAAAGGGCAGATTTTGATTTTTTTTATTTTTCTCTTTTTAGAGATTTTGATTATTATATACTGAGCAATCTCTGCTCTCTGCCTTATTGGGGATATTGATTCTGTCTAGCTGTTCCCACCTGACATCTTCTTTCTACCTCATGTCTTTAGTTGTTGACAAAATATTTCAGAAGTGATTCCAACCTGCCATGAGTACTTGGAAAATACTTTTTTTTCTTTTTTGAGACAGAGCCTCAAGCTGTCACCCTGGGTAGAGTGCTGTGGCATCACAGTTCACAGCAACCTCCAATTCCTGGGCTCAAGTGAGTCTCCTGCCTCCGCCTCCCAAGTAGCCGGGACTACAGGCGCCCGCCACAACGCCTGGCCATTTTTGGTTGCAGCCATCATTGTTTGGCGGGCCTGGGCTGGATTCGAACCCGCCAGCTCAGGTGTACGTGGCTGGTGCTTTAGCCCGATAAGCCACAGGCGCCGAGCCTGGAAAATACTTTGAAAGTAGTGATATTCATCAAGTAAGCATCTGACTTTTTATGGTGTAACCTTCAGCTTTCTCTAAGCATTCCAATTTCTACCTCAGAATATTACAGTACATTAGTTTGTACAAGTCATACAATGACCATATGTCACTCTGGGTTGTGCACATATAAATTTAGCTTCAGATTCATTTAACTGGAAATATTACTCTCCTAATGTTATCAGGCTTAATGAGGTCAGAGATAAAAATATTCAGACCCCAAGTTTCCTTTGCCCATTTGGGAAAATTATATCATAATTGCTGGCTTTTTCCAGTTGGAAATCATAATTTTTTTGGTGTAGACCAATGGTTCATTTGTTTTTCTTTTTTTTTTTTTTTTTTTGAGATAGAGCCTCAAGCTGTCACCCTGGGTAGAGTGTGCTGTGGCATCATAGCTCACAGCAACCTCCAATTCCTGGGCTCAAGCGAGTCTCCTGCCTCCGCCTCCCAAGTAGCTGGGACTACAGGTGCCCGCCACAACGCCCGGCTATTTTTTGGTTGCACCCTCGTTGTTTGGCAGGCCGGGCTGGATTCGAACCCGCCAGCTAAGGTGTATGTGGCTGGCGCCTTAGCCCATTGAGCCACAGGCGCCGAGCCTGTTTTTCTTTTTTGAGAGAAAGTTTCACTCTGTTGCCCAGGTTACGGTGCTGTGGCATCAGCCTAGCTCACAGCAACCTCAAACTCCTAGGTTCAAGCAATCCTCCTGCCTCAACCTCCCAAGTAGCTGCACTACAGGTGCCCATCAAAATATCCAGCTAATTTTTCTGTTTTTAGTAGACATGGGGGTCTCACTCTTGCTCAGGCTGGTCTCGAACTCCTGGGCTGGTCTCACTCCTATCAAGTGATTCTCCTGTCTCAGCCTCCCCAGTAGCTTTACTACAGGTACCCATCAAAATACCCAGCTAATTTTTCATTTTTTCGTACAGATGGGGTCTCACTCTTGCTCAGGCTGGTCTCAAACTCCTGAACTCAAGTGATCCTCCTGCCTTGGCCTCCCAGAGTGCTAGGATTACAGGCTTGAGCCACTGTGCTCGGCCCCCTACAGCAGTGGTTCTTAAAGTGTGGTCTATAGGCTAGCAGCAGCATCACCTGGGAACTTGTTAGAAATGCAGATTCTCAGGCCTCACCTCAGACCTGCTGAATCAGAAACTGTGTGTATGAAGCCTAGCAATCTGTGTTTTTCACAAGATAATATTCTAGACAATATTCTTGAACTACTTATCTAGTGATTTAGAGTTGAGTTAGATTATTACTGAAACATCTCATTTCAAGGACCAGGTCAAGATATTATTTGTAATAGTCTGTTTAAAACACATAGAATCTCTCTCATATTGCTGTGAATTAAGAGTGACGCAAAGAATGAATATAATGCTAAGAGTGCTGGGAGGTCAGGAGGACATAGTTTTCAAAAGGTGTCAGTCATGGAAATCGAAGGTTCTATGAAGCATCTCTAGGGAATTTCCTTAAAAAAAAAAAAAATAGCTCCTGTTTGGTGACTCACCTCCAGTGGTTCTCAACCTTCCTAATGCCAATATGTATTTTCATTGTTACAAAGGGGTCACGACCTACAGGTTGAGAACCACTGCAGACCATCCCGGTTTTGTCTTCAGAAGTCTTAGAATTCTGCATCAGTAGAAAAAAGGTTTTGGAGATTTAGGACCAAGTCACTATCTTATTTATCTTTGTATTATTATTACTTCCTAAAGTGCCCAGCATAGAAACATGATAAACATTTATGATATATGAATGGACGGAGAGCATAGTCATCTTGTGGATTCAGGCACTTAAGTAACTTCCACTAATATTCTGGGGTCACCTTTTTAAAAAATTCCATTTGGATACTTTATTCCAGTTGCTATTAAAGAATGCTGACTGCCTTATGTATGCAGCCATTCTTTTCAGCAGTTTAGGATTTTATCTACCAACTATTAAGAATAATGCCTCCAGAATACAAAAAAAAAAAAAAAAAAGAATGTCTCCAACTCCTCTGAGAGAGGGAAAAAAAACTTACATGAAGATAGTGCTTGCTCCAATTCTTGAAATGTCTATGAAAGATATGTTACTATATGCTAATATTTTCAGTGACTAACCCAAGGTTTCTCAGCCTTGGCACCAGTGACATTTAGAGCTGGATCATTCATTGTTGTGGGATCTATACTGCATATTGTGGGATATTGAGCAGAATCTCTGACCTCTACCCACTAGATGTTGGTAGCATCACCTACTCCCAGTTCTGACAACCAAAACGTGTCCAGACACTTCCAAGTGTGCCCTGGGGCAAAACTACCCAGGTTGAAAATCACTGCTCTAACGTAATATTAATAGGAGAATAGTAATTTTCCTGCATTTTATTCAAAGTTATGGAAGCAAGCTTCATGAAAGAGCATATGTTTCACATTTCTCTTTAGTTCCTTGTTGAGGACTTTGGCAGTGACAGCTCTATCTATTTTGAAATGATTTGGTTCACAAATTCTCATTATTTTAGGCCATTTTTCTCCTTGGAACAACTTTATCTTTGGAGATGCAAATGCGCAAACTCTAAGCATCTTTCTTACACTTACTGTGATCTTCTATGCTGCTTCAGCACTGAATTCCATTACTGGGCATTTTTATTTAATAATTTCTAAATAATCCAAAGGCTGGCTAAAGGAACTCTGCATAAGTCCATAATATAGAGTTAGTAACTAACTGAATGTTTATCTACTTCATAATAATATTACAAAAAATAATTTATGTAAGAACCTAAGCAAAATATAATTAATGGTACCCTTTGTTACATCCTACCTCAAGATTCTGACTCTGGGAAGAAATTTGTCATTGCTTCTGGAACTTGCTTCCTGGTATCTAAAGAATATGTTAATATTTCTATTACTTGATTTATTTCAGATGTTATCTGTTCTGCATGAGGATTTAGATTATTTCAACCTCCACTTACTTCTGTTCCTCCATAATCTCAATATATTACAGTTTTTCTTTAAATCATCAGTGTTTAAATGATGAGCTGACAGTGGATTCTGACACCCTTATTGGCATCTTCATGTTAATTGCTCTTATTGACATCTTCCTGTTAATGTCCCCTTTCCTATTGTCCATGTGGGGATATGTTTTAAACAGTCCCTAATTTTTTTTAACGATGTTTAGGGAGAGAAACTAAAATTATTTGTGAGAACATTTGCAGGATTACATAAAAGGTCTCAATATATTACTAGTAGAAGGTAAAGTCTCTATTTTACCCTCACCTCATTTAGCATAAACAACAGCAAGGCAATTTTTCATATTTAAAAAAACAAGTATAAAATCTGATGTTTAATTGTTCCTAAAAATTATTTTTGTATTATAATTTTTGTATCATTATTAGCACTAAGAAATCAGGATCATAGGGAAAACAAAAAATGATTGAAAAGGATTACCCTATTGACGTGACAGATGAAGATGCTAGGTAAAAAGTAACATGTATGTAACAAAGCCTACAATTTGAAAATTGTGGGAATCAAAGTCAAGCAGTTAATTACTAACAAAAATGGCAACCCTGTTTCTTTTGTCTTTCACAGTGAATGCACAATTAGCGCTTAATACCAAGACTGGGAAATAAACTATCTATAATCTACTGGAAAAGACCATCTGCTGCTATAAATTTTGTTCTTATACATTTGCCAAAAGAAGAGAACATATTAACAAAATAACGGGCCCTGCACTGTTAATTGCTAGGTTGTTTGCAGTTGTGCTGTTGCTATTAGAATTTAATAAGCAATTCCTTCTGCTAAATTAATAAGCAGCCAAGATTATGTAATAGCTGCTTTCAGCTGCTAATTATTTTTCCCATAATTCCTTCTCCTCCTTATCCCCCCCCCAACCTTTTTTGGCTAGGAACACCCAGAGGAGACAGTCAATATCTCATCACCAAGTCTCCTGTCCTCATTTTCAGAGCCACAGAGTAACATTAGGAGCATAACCAACGAGTTTTAAACTTGGAGGTGTCTATCTCAGGAATCTTGAGGACGTATGTGCTTTGTACAGAAAAAGAGAAAATCAGCATTGGGCATCAGAGGACGAGTTTTCATTGTGTAGCAGTAGAGCTATCTTTGAACTGGCTAATGGCATCTGTGTCATGTAGTAAGAGAGAAATGGGACATTGGCTGCACCTTTGGGGCATGACTGGGCAGGGGGCCTAAAGCACTACAGAGAGCCAGCTCTGTGCTTTGGTTCAAAGCCTTCCTTTAACATTCCAGTATGTATTAATCATACATGTTAGTAGGAAACTTTCCAAGCAACATAGTATTGCTGAAAAGGGGAGGTATTATACATTTTTTATTTTGCCAAACAAGGACATTAAAAATGCACCCCAAACTATCTTAGTTTTAGACATACTGTAGTACACAAAAAGAACATAATCCCTATTAAAGGATTCCTTTAAATGGACTTTAAATTCCTTTAAATTTAGCTTCATAAAAAATTAGCATTCTCTTTTACTTTGAGCTACTAAAAAAAATTCTGGTGACTATGTTTAGGAACCTATGCAAAACTGGCATGGCTCAACAAAAGCAATTTTCTAGCTTCCTTTGTAAGAACCTAGGTGACTAGGGTAATGAATAGCATTTGACATGGGAAACACGTGGCTGTTCAAGGAAGGTCACGTAATCCCATGGGGCTCCCCTTTCCTTATCGGTAAAAGATGAGTTGGACTAGATGATTCATCCATTCTAGCATTCAGAAAAAAAAAAAAATCCATTACGTGGCCAGCCTTATGCTCAGCATTAGAGCTGTTAACAAATCTATCATTTTATAGTCTTTACCAGTCAACTCTTATTTATTAGTTGTGCCAGGCAGTGAACTAGGTTGGAATGCAAAATGAATAAAATCCAAGATGTGCTAAATGGGCACATGGGTGAAAAAGGGAATCCTTCTTACAGGATCTTAGGGTGAGGCTTTGTAGGGGATGTGACATTTGAGAGGAAGGACATGCCAGGCAGAGCAAGTCGTCGGGAAGGCTAAACTGGAACCCAGGCGGCAGGTTGGGGCAACTCCGCGTGAAGGAAGTGGGATCTCGAAGATGAAGTGTTGTCTGGGCTTTTCGCCGAACGGACCGTACCTTATACAGTCCGCAGCGCTGCCGCGAGGCAAGCCCAAGGAAGAGATTCTTGTGAAGCTCGGGGCGAAAGGTGTCTGGGGTAGGGCTGCAGCAGTGCAATGAGGAGGGGCTGCATTCCGGAAAATTGTGAGACAGAATGACAGCAAAAGGCTCTGTGAATGCGTGACAAGCTCCACGAAAGAGCTGACTTGTTTTTTCCAGAGTTGCAGCACTCCCTCTCTCCTCCCACCACCATCATCAGCCGTCACACCTCCCCGTCCCACCCTCTCGGGGCAAGGAGAGTCATCCGAGCTCGAACTTGGTTCTTCGCGGTTCGGACCTTCCCTGCTCCGCACCACAGGGTAGACTTAAGGTCGCCGCAGAACCCGGTCCTCCTGTCACTAAAGCCCCTGGACAGCTGCCCGCGCGCGTCCCAGAGGTACCGGCATAAGTGCGCGAGCTCCCCGGTCCAGCAGACGCCGCTTCCGGGTCACGTGGCCGGGCTTCCGGTTCGCAGCACGCCCCTCAGAGAAGCAGCAGCCAATCGGCTCCCTCAGATTGTACGGTCACCTGCGCTGCCTCCGGTGCCGTTAGTGACCGCTAAACGGCTTCCCGCGCGTCGCCCAGCCCGCCTCTCCGTCAGCCGCAGCCCGAGCTCCTCCCTCGTCCGGCCCCCGGGGCGGAGTCTGACGAGTCGCCCTCCCCCAGCCGCCTAAGCCTGCCCTCAGCCAACCGGGTACCCTCCCCACGGCAACACGGCTTCTCTTTTCCAGCTCGGCGACAGGGGCTTCCCCTCAACCGCCGCCGCCGCCGCCGGCCGAGCCTCGCCGCGCCAGCGGCCCGCGGCCGCCGTAAGTCCCGGGGAGCGAGCGGAGCTCGCCGGTTGGGGATAGGGAGGGAGGGCTGGACGCGCCCCCTGCCACCCCGCGCGCGCCCCGACGACCCCACCCCGCGCCCAGCTGGCCCGCCACTGGGGCGCCGCGCCCCTCAACTCACTTCTCTCGGCATCCGCGCACCACTTCGCGCCGCACCTCAGGGTGTCAGGTCCGGTCCTGGGCTCCGCGACAGCCCCGCGGCACCTGTGGTTCGGGAATCGCCTTAAGTTTTGCGGGGCATTTTCGGGAGGGGCCGGCAGCTGGGGGTGGCGACGGCCAAGGACTCTTGGCGCCCCCTGCGCGGCGGTGGATGCCATTGTCTGCTCCGCTCCTTGCCTGTCACCTCGCCCGGGCATGGTCAGTGATGGAGTGTGGCATTGAGAGGGAGGGAGGCACTGGAGACGGCCGGACCCGAGGAACGCTGGCCCCGGGCCCCCTCCGCGGCTGAGCCCATTGTTTTTAATATCAATCTCGAGGAATTGTGTGGTTTGCGGCAAAATCAAAGCATTGTTTTTTAACAAGACGGAAGGAATACTTGTACCTTGCTTCCCGGTTTCGTCCCATGTTAGCACATCATTTATTTTAAGCAGAATACATTGTGTTTTCGTCCTGTAAAGTGGTACGGCGAACACAGGACCCTGGTAGAGACAGCCTTGAGCCCGTACCAAACCTCCACCCCTCTGGTCACCAAGATCTAGGAATACGGGGTCCATTCTTTTACAAGTTCTTGTAGCGGGTTTGCTTTAAACGTTGTCCGGTTGGTGCTTCACTTGCTGTCCCCCTCGACTGCCGCTATCTTCGGGACTTGGATGAGAGGCACTTTGATGTCATCTAATAATATCCGTAGATTTTGTGTCCATAAAGCATTTTAAGTGAGGTAATCAGCCAATTTTAACTTTAATAAAGTTAAATTGCCACGTCATAAATTTCCAGATATCTTGTTGGTGCCTTTGGGGGTCATTACAAAAGAACAACAATAATTTCTTATCGAAATTTAGGGCCAGTTTTATTCCGTATCGGTTGCGTAAATTTCCCCTCCCCGTGTTCAAATTCAAGATGGTGTGGTGAATATTGAGAATCAGGCTTGAATCTTGCTTGCGGTAAGACTGTTAAAGGCACTTGAAAGGGTTAACAGAAAAAAGAGAATAGCTATCTGAATTCTACCTTTAAATTACCTTGTAGAAACAATACTTATCTGTTTGCGGTTGTGATGACCAATTAAATTACAAGAATCCTGCTTGCAAAAATTAAACATGCAGACTAATCAACACATTAGCAGGTTCCAAATAAATACATAGAAATTAGTTTAAGTAATACACTGGATTCAGCATCCAGTCCATCTGTAAATGCTATTTTTTATTGTTTTAAATGAAATATTTTGTATGTCTCCGAATGTTTGTAACTCTTATTTTTGCCTTTTAAACATTTGTATTCTCTTTCATAACATTGTATTAAGTCAGTTCCTAATTGTGTGTATATTGATGTTGCAATTTTTAAGAAGTGAAATGAAAAGAGACTTTTATTAAGTGAAATGTGTATTTATGGGATTTTTTTTTTTGCTTAGTATTGTGGATCATTCTGTTTTGCTTAAAATAAAATATCATAAACTGAAGAGAGCATTTTAAGTGATAAGCTGTCTACAAGTAATTCTGCCTGGAACTAGAATGGCCTCAGGGTGAAAAATAGGTCTCTTGTTTCTTTTAAATGGACCTAAACCAATTGAAGTCTGCAGTTCTCTTTTGGTGCATATAGAGAGAATGGAATGTATAGCATAGGTAGAAACTAGTTTCTTACATTGTGAGAGTTATCTTTATTTTGCTTCACTCCGAATTATTGCCTGTTTTTCTCTTTCCCCCACACATTCTCCTCCAAATTTATGTGGAACAGGGTGGGATGGGAAGGTGTACATCTAGTAGGAAGATCTAAAAGAATTTCCTGCTATTTTAACTGGTATAGAAATATTGATAGCTGCTAATCATTTGTCAGTTAAATGCTTCCCCCTCAAAGCTTCTCTGTGGAACATGTAATCTTAATCTTAACTTTATTGATTTGAAGTATTGCATGTAATCTGGATTTTATTTATCTTAACAGATGCAGTTTATGTTGCTTTTTAGTCGTCAGGGAAAGCTTCGACTGCAGAAATGGTATGTCCCACTATCAGACAAAGAGAAGAAAAAGATTACAAGAGAACTTGTTCAAACCGTTTTAGCACGGAAACCTAAAATGTGCAGCTTTCTTGAGTGGCGCGATCTGAAGATTGTTTACAAAAGGTACAATTTTTATTTATCAGAAAGATGAAATAGCAGAATCAAATGTTAGGTCATTTAGGAAATTGCAGACTTTTGAGTGATGACATTTACAGATAATGATTAGTAAAGATTTAGATGAAATAAGTTTAAGAGATAAACCTTTACATTTTTAAAGTAACTGTTGTTTTGATTGATTACCCAGGCTGAAATGATAAAGGCAGAGAAATCAGTTGAAAACTAATTATATAATTAAAGACATAAATGATTATTCATGCTTAATCATCTTTTCAGATGAGTTCAATGAATTCATTGGAATTCAGAGGAAAATAGGGTCAGTATTTTAAATTGGGTGAGTAATTCTCTGAATTTAGGCAATTACAGATGTAAATCCCTTCTCCTGAAAATTTATAAAGCAGTGACTAATAATTGACATAACTTTTATGTGATTTTTAGAATCTTACTTTTAATCACTTATGAATACTTAGGGTACATAGACCATTTCAATCACATAGATGTTTAGAAACTTTGTGTAGGCTGGGCATAATGGCTCATGCCTATCATCTCAGCCCTTTGAGGAGCCTGAGGAAGGAGGACTGATTGAGCTCAGGAGTTCAAAACCAGCTTGAGCAAGAGTGAGACCTCATCTCTACAAAAAAATAGAAAAATTATCCAGGCATGGTGGTATGTGCCTGTAGACTCAGCTAATCAGAGGGTTGAGGCATGAGGATCACTTGATCCCAGGAGTTTGAGATTGTAGTGAGCTATGATGATGCCACTACACTCCAGGCTGGGCAGCAGAGCAAGACCCTATCTGCAGGAAAAAAAAAAAAAAACCCACAAAACCTTTGTGTATGTACAGGATCTGTTTGTAAGCGGTGTTTATTAATTTGAAGTCCACTTGTTGCTGTGGTATAGGTGTGGTTAGATACAATAAATAATTTTGTTAAAGATAGATTTTTAAAGATTTGATGTTGCAAAGTGACTCATTTGAACACTGAGTTTTTTAAAAATGCTGTGCATCTTTATTAATATCTGAAACTCTTTAAATATCATAAAATAAACTTCTCCAAATTGTTCTAAGTAGGTTAAAATAAATATACTTTCTTTGAGAGATATTTTCTTTCTTTCTTCCCCGTTCCTATTCCTTATTGAATAATTTCTGGTATTTAAGAGTATTTTTGCATACAAAAAAATTCTCTTGTATGGAGAGTGCATGGAAGTAACAGTATGGGATGGAAGAGAAGTCTGGTTTTCTTCTCTTCTTTCCTTTATTGTACTCCAAGTATGGATGGCGATTTTTGTGGGGAAAATGGCAGGAGAAGAAATAGAGATTATAGGACAGACTGTGTTTCTTTTCCTTTTGGGGGGGGGCGGATAGAGTCTCACTCTGCTGCCCTGGGTAGAGTGCTGTGGTATCATATCTCATAGCAACCTCAAACTCTTGAGCTTAAGCGATTCCACAACGCCCAGCTAGTTTTTTTCTTTTTTCTTTTTTTTCAGTAGAGATGGGATCTCCCTCTTGCTCAGGCTGGTCTTGAACTCCTGAGCTCAAGCAATCCACCCACCTCAGCCTCCCAGAGTGCTAGGATTACAGGCGTGAGCCACCATGCCTGACCCGACAGTTTCTTAAATATTACAGACTCTTCTTTACTATAAAATGAACTTAGTCATCTTTGTGTGATTTGTAGCTAGTGTTTGGCTTATACTTATTAAAGATCATAGAAAAATCATAACAAATGAGAGTTGGGAGATACCTTACAATAATCTAGTCAGGTCTTCCCCACCTTAAGCTTTTTGCTCCAGGGGTAGAACCTTAAATAAAAAGTGGAAGTAGAGTTGCTCTTTGTTAAATTAGGAACGGGGATCCTAGACCATTGCTCACTTGGCCTCTACCTTCTGCACAGGAGACAGTTCCTGAGTTTGAAAATCTCTGTTGTTGGCTCTGCGCCTATGGCTCAACGGGCTAAGGCGCCAGCCACGTATACCTGAGCTGGCGGGTTCGAATCCAGCCTGGGCCCGCCAAACAACAATGACGGCTGCAACCAAAAAATGGCCGGGCGTTGTGGCGGGCGCCTGT
>CAUYRH010124357.1:0-19057 GCA_963574655.1 Perodicticus potto | reverse complement strand
TCCCGCCTCCGCCTCCCAAGTAGCTGGGACTACAGGCGCCCGCCACAACGCCCGGCCATTTTTTGGTTGCAGCCGTCATTGTTGTTTGGCGGGCCCAGGGTGGATTCGAACCCACCAGCTCAGGTGTACGTGGCTGGCGCCTTAGCCCATTGAGCCACAGGCGCCAAGCCTATCTGCTATTTTTATAGCTGATGCATGAAGAGAAAAATGGAAATACACGTGATTAAAAATTGTTTAATAAACTTAAAATTTATTGTTTCCTCTGTCTCGAAAGAATATTCAGAGCTCTTTGTTGTTACTTTCAGTATCCTACTTGAGAGGAGGTCATTGTTTAGTTCACTTATGTTAGACAAATTATCTTTTGTGAAAGTGTAATAGTCTGGAATTAGAACCTTTAGTTTTTACAGACCAACTTGTAATTGGATTAGAGCAAGATTACTTTGTTACATGTAAAATGGAATCATTGTGATGGAATATGTTGTTTTTGATAGTAATAGAAATTACTTAAAACAGAGTATGAAGAATTCTTTATTCTTTCTTCTGAAAATTAGTAATCAGTATTTTTTATTTGCCAGGTATGGATAATGTAAAGCCACTGAATGGTGTAAAAATTCTGGATCTAACAAGGTGTGTACTGGCTTGTTTGTTTTGGTGATTATTTTTTCTTCTTTTCTCAAAAACATTTATTTTTTTTTTGGATTATAAGTGGATACTTATAATGGTGGTGAAATTTTGGAGAAGAAAAAATTCCTATAATCTTATTATTCTAAGTGACAATTAGTGTACTACTTAATGCATTTTTCCAATCTAAATATTTATATATAATGAAAAAAACAAAAATTTTAACCATATTGAAAATTACAGTTCTATACATTTTAAAAATTTGAATAGTTTCCCATGTCATTCAAAATTCAGCAAATCATGTGATAGTATTTTATTATGTAGATGTCACATAATTATTTAATCATCCCCAAATAATTCACTGTTATAAATTAGGCTTCCTGTACATAGATTTTAGCCTTAGTTTCTATTTATTCTTCAGGACAGATCTCTCAAAATAAAATTACTAGATCAAAAGGAATATATTTTTAAGTTGGACGCAGTGGCTCACACCTATAATCCTAGCACTCTGAGAGGCCGAGTGGATGGATTGCTTGAGCTCAGGAGTTCAAGACCAGCCTGAGCAAGAGTGAAACCCTGTCTCTAAAAAATAACTGGTGTTGTGGCAGGCACCTGTAGTTCCATCTCCTGGGGAGGCTTAGGCAAGGGGATCACTTGAGCCTAAGAGTTTGAGGTTGCGCTGAGCTATGATGCCATGACATTCGGGGAGGGTGACAGAGTGAGACTCTGTGTAAACAAGCTAATGAACAAACAAACAAACAAATGGTATACACTTTTTCAAAGCTCTTGATATATATGGTCAAATTACAGTTTTAATAATTTTGATTGTTGGATCTCATGTAATCAATACTAATTTGAAACTAGGAGATGAACAACTACCTACCCACATGAGAGGAAAAACACAATTAAATTGAAGAAGGCAGGGGGTGGGGAGTGGATTAAGGGGCTCAAATAAGCCCCCACCTAATGGATTCAATGTAGAGGTATATGGCACACTTTCTGGGTAAAGAAGTCAAATATAAATTGGAACATTTTCTACCGAGTGCAAACAATGTTACCTAATTGTAGGTACCCTTATATTAATCCAAAATAAGAAAAAAAATTGTGATTCTTATTAGCTTTATATGAGCTTATGTGTGTGGATGAACTATTAAGATTATTAATATAAAAATGTTTAAGATTGTAATTATTTATCATTGTTAACATTGTAGAGTCCTGGCAGGACCTTTTGCTACTATGAATTTAGGAGATCTTGGAGCAGAAGTTATAAAAGTGGAAAGACCAGGTAAAGCTATTATTCCCTTTAAAACACAGAAACAAGGGCCGGGCGTGGTGGCTCATGCCTGTAATCCCAGCACTTGGGAGGCTGAGGTGGGTGGATTGCCTGAACTCACAGGTTTAAGACCATCCTGAGCCAGAGTGAGACCTTGTCTCTAAAAATAGCCTAGAGTTGTGGCAGGCTCCTGTAGTCCCAGCTGCTTGGGAGGCTGAAGCAAAAAGAATTGTTTAAGCTTAGGAGTTTGAGGTTGCTGTGAGCTATGACACCATGGCACTCTACCATGGGTGACAAAGTAAGACTCTGTCTCAAAAACAAATAAACATACAAAAAAACCCCAAACAGAAACAAGCTAATAAATACTTGTTTTTGGGGGGGACAGAGCCTCAAGCTGTCACTCTGGATAGAGTGCCGTGGCATTGCAGCTCACAGCAACCTCCAATTCCTGGGCTCAAGCGAGTCTCCTGCCTCCGCCTCCCAAGTAGCTGGGACTACTGGCGCCCGCCACAATGCCCGGCCATTTTTTGGTTGCAGCCGTCATTGTTGTTTGGCGGGTCCGGGCTGGATTCGAACCTGCCAGCTCAGGTGTACGTGGCTGGCGCCTTAGCCCGCTGAGCCACTAATAAATACTTTTACTAATTCTTTAAATATTCATATTGAATATACCTGTAACTGGGATGAGGAGATAATTGAAATGAAATGATTATTTTCTCTTTTCTATTCTTTGTTTTCCTCTGAACACAGACCAAAGATCTTTTTCTACTCTATATATGCTAAGGGCTAAGGCTTAAGCTAGTTTCTTCTCATGCACCTGAAAGCTTCTGTTAAAAGCTGAGGTATAACATCTGGTAACAAAGATGATAACACCATTTATCATAACAGTACTTATCAGAGTGCTAGCCTCAGTTCTAAACATGGTTTACTTTACTTTATCTAATCTTTACCTATGGACTGATGTTATCATTCCTAGTTTATAAACAAGAAAGCAGACACACAGAGAGGTAAAGCAATTTGTTCAAGGTCACACAGCTAATTAAGGAACATCCAAGCACTATGCTCAGATCTTGACCCTGGTTACTCTGTGCAGTCCTTACTATTAAGGCTATAGTGGGCCTGATCACATTCTCTTACTGTGGGATAAAGGGAAGGCAAGGACAAAGGGAGGATAGAAGGGAAGGAACAGGATATAGAAGGAGAGGAGGAAAAGGAATCAAAGTGTGTCAAAAAGGAGCTCAGATATCTAAATAATTCTTTTCTATTACTAATAAAAGAAATATTTCCACGTTTTATAATATTAGAGGTTTTGAGGGGAACACACAAAAGGTTAGATCAATTTTTTGCTTTTATGTTTTTCTTTTTCTTTTTCTTTTTTTTTTTGAGGCAGAGTTTCTGTATGTTGCCCTCGGTAGAGTGCCGTGGTGTCATAGCTCACAACAACCTCAAACTCTTGGGCTTAAGCAATTCTCTTGCCTCATCCTCCCAAGTAGGTGGGACTATAGGCACCCGCCACAACGCCTGGCCATTTTTTGTTGCAGTTGTCCTTGGTGTTTTAGCTGGCCTGGGCTGGGTTTGAACTTGCCACTTTGGTGTATGTGGCTGGCACCCCAACCATTGTTCTCCGGGCGCTGAGCCTGCTTTTGTTTTTCATCTGACATTCATGTTTTTACTTTGTCTTTGTCTACCAGATAAATGTATTCTGTGTACACAATTCTCACATATTTTAGAATTTGAGACAGAGTCTAGCTCTGTGGCCCTGGCTAGAGTACAGAGGCTTTATTATAGCTCCCAGCAAGGCTCATGCGATCCTGGGGTCAAGTGAACCTCTTGCCTCAGCCTCCTGAGTAGCTGGGCCTATAGGTATGTATCCCCATGCCCTGCTAATTTTTCTGTTTTTCATAGAGATGGGATTTTGCAATTCTCACTTTTATCTAGTGCCATCTTAGCACTTTGGTATTTAGTTCATGGTGTTATTGATAAAGTTGCTTAGAAAAGTGTCATTATTGTGTGCCCTTTCTCTTCAGTAAGCACTGAAAGGGTTATACAGTCCATGTTTTTTTTTTTGTTTGTTTGCAATTAAATGGCTTTATTCCACCTAGGGGGAGAAGGGGAGGACACAGTTCATGTTTTTTATGTCTACTGCATCATCCTATAAATACCTTGTTTTGGAAGTTTGCAAAAATTAATATTATTATTTATGCTTCAAGATCTGATCCTTTTGGGTCTACAACAAAATTCTCAAATTAGTGAGACTGGTCTGATGCTGTATCTATAAGACTCACAAGAGACTAATTTATAATTATGTCAACTTATTTACCATAATTGTTAAGACCCATAAAGTAGAATACCTTGATCTGGATGATTCAACTTCCTGTTAAATAGATCTTGTTAAGAGGCCAAAGCAGTTAGCAGAATATTCTCTGATAAGCATGGAGAATATTGTGTATTGTTATATTTTATTACATTTTAAGTAACTGACCTGTGCTTATTGGTGTCAGGTGTTGGAAGAGCCTGGTGAGTTCTACTTTCTAGAAATAATGCTTCATTTATTCAGTCAGTGATATTCATTACTTCTGATCATTGCTGGATGCTGACTGAATACTTTTTCCAGTTAGAACAAAGCTTGTAATTTTCACATTGCTATCTGGTTTCAGGACAACAGCACTTCCTGATTTTAATCATGGGTCTCGCATCTTCCGTTCTTAGAGCATGCAATCTAGTATCTCTTGTTATTTCTGTTGGTCACCAACCTAATAGTTGTATTTATATTAATTTCATAAGTCATTATTCCCTGCATATTTAAACCTGTTTCTCCTTTGTAACTTTTAGTTTCCTCCATGAGAGTCAAGACCTTTCTTTGTCTAGGCCTTTACCATGTCTCAGTGCCATACACACTTGGCATCATATCTTGTTCTTAGCAGGTTTATATTTTTCTTTTTTTTTTTTTTTTTTTTGAGACAGTCTCACTATGTCACCCTTGGTAGAGTACCGTGGTGTCATAGCTCATAGAAACCTCAAACTCTTGAGCTGAAGCGATTCTCTTGCCTCAGCCACCCAAGTAGTTGGGACTACAGGCATCCGCCACAACACCCAGCTCTTTTTTTGTTGCAGTTGTCATTGTTGTTTAACGGGCCTGGGCTGGGTTTGAACCCATCAGCCTGGGTGTATGTGCCTGGCCCCATAACCACTGTGCTTTGGTTGCTGAGCCTGTTGTTCTTTTTTTGACTGATTACTCTCATTCCTTTAGCTCTCCTGCCCAATACATTTTATTATTCGTATTACAAATGTAACCGTTTTGGGTTTTTGACATATTTATTCAACATGGATTTGAGGAAAACTGACTTTTGAATATTAAAAGAAACTTGGTAGTATTTTCAAATTTCAGTCTCTTTTTGTGTGGAGCTCTTCTCCAGCTCTTCAGATAAATAAAATTTGGTTGTAGTTTTCTGACTCAGGATTTAGATTATTCTTATTTATATAATCAAAGAGCATGTCGACCTTAAGTATAATTTTTTTCTCTGGTTCTTAGAGGTAGCCAGTCAGAGGGTGTCATCTGTATGCCTGCAGGGCCAGGCAGGGACCCTAAGTGAGGGAAGTAGGCTGGGCAGGACAGCAGAGGCTGCTGCTAAAATTGCAGGATTGTCTCCACTAGGCTAATATGATGAGCCCAGGGATCTTGGTCTTTTGTTCACTGTTGCGTCTGCTCTGTAAAAAAGCAGTGTTTCTGATGTAGTTGGTGCCCAATAAATATCTGCTGAATGAATGAATGTGTTGATAGGCCAGTGTGAATTTCTATAGGAGATGTTCAGGCTTTGAAATCATGGTACCTAGTTGAAAACTTTAAAAACAACATGTGTCGGGCGGTGCCTGTGGCTCAGTGAGTAGGGCACTGGCCCATATACTGAAGGGCTGGGTTCAAACCCGGCCCCTGCCAAATTGCAACAAAAAAAAATCTGGGTGTTGTGGCGGGCACCTGTGGTCCTAGCTACCTGGGAGGCTGAGGTGAGAGAATTGCCTAGGCCCAAGAGGTTGTTGTGAGCTGTAACGCCACGGCACCCTACCAAGGGCGACAAAGTGAGAGTCTGTCTCTAACAAAAAAACAAACAAAAAAACTACATGGGTCAAGTAAAACATGTCTCTCACACTGCCAGTTTTTCACCAATTTGTGAAAAAGTCACCTTTCATCTTACATTTCTTGTCATGTGCAATGGGCACAGATCCTTCTGCCTCTTCAAAACCCAGGTTAGACCCTAAGGATGGGAGGAAGAGGAGGCCAGGTAGGCCTCCAATTTAGACTTCTGACATTGTGTCCATCAGAGAAATGAATGCAAACATTTTCTTTTTTTTTTTTTGAGAGTCTCTAGCTGTCGCCCTGGGTAGAGTGCTGTGGCATCACAGCTCACAGCAACCTCAAACTCTTGCACTTAAGCGATTCTCTTGCCTCAGCCTCCCAAGTAGCTGGGACTACAGGCACCTGCCACAGCACCTGGCTATTATTTTGTTGTTGTTGCAGTTGTCATTGTTGTTTAGCAGGCCCAGACCGTGCTCGAACCCACCATCCTCGGTGTATGTGGCCAGCATCCTACCCACTGAGTATGGGCGTTGCCCGAATGCAAACATTTAAAAGAAACTAGTTTTAGCTTTACTTTGGCATTGCTTCTTCTTTAAAAAAATTTTTTAATGCATTGGGAATTTCAAAAAAATGGAAGAGGTTGGACTCTCTTATGACTCTTAGTGTGAAGTTCCATATTTACACGCACATTTCCCATGAGATTTGTTCCGACTGGTTTGTTTCTGGGAGGTTGCCTTAGAGGACGCTGGCAGTTTCTTTTTCCGCTTGATGTTTTGAGTGTGCCATTCTTGGCACTTAGCATTTATTGCTTTGTGTCATTACTGGTTCATCTCCAGTTAGAACTAATGCTTCTTCTCTTCTCTGTCCTGTGTACTTTGTTCTTCATGAGTGTGTTTTTTTTTTTTTTAAATAAATGAGTTTATTCCTCAGCCTCTTTTTCTCCCCCAAAAGACTATGTCTGTATAAATGAGTTTATTCCTCAGCCTCTTTTTTCCCCCCAAAGACTATGTCAGTATAAGTGGTTAAAGTTTAATGGCTAATAAATTAATTATGTCTTTTAAATAATTAGAGTTTTAAACTTTAACCCATATTCATAAATTGTCTCTTTTAGGAGGGCTAGTGATAAATCCTTTCACTGTTATAATTACCTATATAGCTATAAGTTTTTTTTAAATCAATATTGAATCCGAGCTTTATTGTAAAAGTCTTAATTTAATTGATTCTATTTTGTGCCTTTTAATTATTGGTACATTTCTGAGTTCTATCTATGCTCTTTGGCAGTTGCTTTTTGCACGGAGAAAGCTCTTTTTTTCTATAATCCTATAGTGTTATATTTGTTTATTTATTTATTTATTATTATTATTATTAATTTTCAGAGACAGAGTCTCACTTTGTCACCCTTGGTAGTGTGCTGTGGCATCACGGCTCACAACCACCTCCAACTCCTGGGCTTAAGCGATTCTCTTGCCTCAGCCTCCCGAGTAGCTGGGACTACAGGCGCCTACCACAGTGACCGCCTATTTTTTTTTTGTTGTTGTTGTTGTTGCAGTTTGGCTGGGGCCAGGTTTGAACCTGCTACCCTCGATATATGGGGCCGGTACCCTACTCACTGAGACATGGGCACCACCCTACAGTTTTGTTTTTGAATCAGACATGAATACATTTCAGAATTACATGAAGTACATATCCAGAATAACACACCCTATTTTTTTCTTTATGTTTTCAGACTTCTGCTTTGAAGTAAGACCTAGAAAACTAAAATTTTATTCTAAAATGGCATTTTAAATTATTGACAGTTGGTATTTAGTAACTTAACTTGCCTTTCTGATTTGTTGTTACAGAAGTATTTTGTAGACTGATTAATCACTATTCTATACCTAGCCCCAGATGCCACCTTATGATGAAGACTCACATATCATTATTCTGATTTAAATTATATTTAATGAAAATCTTTCGCAGACTCAATGTTTTCTTGCACATTCAATGCCAAGAAATGCTGAAAGAACTGACTTCCTTGCCAAAATCTGAGAGTAATTTTTTTACCTTTGAAATTTGCTGTTCATTAAATATGAAGACTGCCTGTAGGATATTTCCTTTGAGATTCTGACTTTCAGTAATGGAATTTAGTGAAAATGAATACGGAAAGATTTAGTGATTTAACATGAACAGGCAAAGAGGTTGGGCAGTTCTAACAAGCTCGTATGGCCCCCTGTAGGTCACTGATTTCACTACACGGAGCTGATCTTGTTCAGGTACCCATGGATGTCTATGATGAGTGAGCCTATTGGTTTAAAATGTCTCATAATGTTTCAATATTAAAGATTAATAGCTCATATTATTATTTTCAGGAGCTGGTGATGATACTCGAACTTGGGGTCCACCTTTTGTGAGGACAGAAAGTACATATTTTCTGAGTGTTAACCGAAATAAAAAAGTAAGATATCCTTTTTTTGGTTTTTTTGAGTAATTCTTTTGTAATAACAAAATTTTTGATATCATTATGGATAATTTTCTTATTTTTGTAGATGTAACTAATATTTCAAATAAGGTGAAATTTTATTCATTCACCAGTCTCCAAAGAGAAATAGTAGAGCCTTGTACTAATCTTCCTTTTCTACTAAATATCTTAAGACATTTCATGAGAGTTTATAATGGAAATAATTTTATGAGACTCTGTCTCAAAAAAAAAAAGAAATAATTTTATGAAAGAGAAATCATTTGATTCTTTACATTGGTTATTCTTTTGGAGACTGCTAATTGCTTAACACTTAGTATTACTGAAAAAAATTACTACATTATTATTATAATTAATATTACTATAGTATTATTAAAAAACATTACTATAATCCTTGCTGTCATCCTAATGAATCATGATTGCAAATAAAATTTTTAAAGAGTAAATATGATTTAAATTTTTTGTTATGAGTAAAATAAATTTATTTAAGAGGTGTGTCTATGATATGAAAACCTTTCTTGTTGAATGTCAATAATCAGAAAAACCTTTATAATAGTATTTTAATACATATATTTTAATTTTTAGAGTATAGCTGTTAACATCAAGGATCCCAAAGGAGTGAAAATTATCAAAGAGGTACAGTATGCTCTGTGGGAAGCATTTTACCACCCAGGTTGTAATTAGAGATTTAAAATCAGAGTAAAAGTGTTTTAAAAACTTTATTTTAATGAAAATCTTTGTTTTGTGATAAATGACCTTTAAGAATTTAACTTGAGGCTTGGTGCCTGTGGCTCAATGGGCTAAGGCGCCAGCCACATACACCTGAGCTGGCGGGTTGGAATCCAGCCTGGGCCCGCCAAACAACAATGACGGCTGCAACCAAAAATGACCTGGTGTTGTGGCGGGCGCCTGTAGTCCCAGCTACTTGGGAGGCGGAGGCAGGAGACTCGCTTGAGCCCAGGAATTGGAGGTTGCTGTGAGATGTGATGCCACGGCACTCTACCCAGGGTGACAGCTTGAGACTCTATGTCAAAAAAAAAAAAAAAAAAGAATTTTTTGACTTCTGTATTAAGTGTAATGTGCTTTATAATTTCTTGCATATTGTATATAAATATGGTACTATCTACTATTGACTGAGTGCCTGCTCCGCATCAGATCCTGGGCTTGGGTACTTTACCTCCCTTATCTCCTCTAATCCTCAACATTTGCCTTGTAAGGGAAGTATTGGAATTCCCATGTTCATGAAAGGGAATTGAGTCTCAGGGAGTCTAAGGGGTGCTTCAAAGATTAATTAGCTAATAGGGGGAAAAGCTGACATTTGAACCTAGGTCACCTCACTGGAGAGCTGAAGCTTTTTCTAACACTTATACTCAGATGGCCAATATATCCACTACTGATCCCAATATCTTTCTTTAAGGGGAGGGAGGCATAATGGTTAAGGACACTTATCTATACATGGAACTCAAATCTTGCTTTTTGTATGTACTGGCTATATATGCGGTGTCATAGGTGACTAACTTCTTTGTGCCTCAATTTTTTCATCAGTAAACTGGGGATAATAAGTACCTACATCTTAGGGCCGTTGTTACAATTATTATGTGTAAAGTGTGTAAAAGAGTGCATGCCACATGGTCAGCACTCACTATTAGCTATTTTTCCTGATGCACTTGATGTTGGATTCATCACATGAGATGAAACTTGTTTGCCATCCTTCCTTGTTGAGGCTTACAATCTAATCTAATGGATTTATAGTTTATCTAAGTACACAAGGGATTGGTTCCAGGACCCCTGAGTATACCAAAATCTGAGCACATTCAAGACCCACAGTTGGCCTAGCAGAACCTACTTATATGAAAAGATGGACTTCAGTTGTTGCAATGGCTCACTCTTGTAATCCTAGCACTTTGGGATGCCAGGAGGATTGCTTCAGACCAGGAGTTTGAGCAGCATAGTGAGACCCTGTATACATATATATAAAATTAACCATGTATGGTGACACATGCCCGTAATTCTAGCTACTTGAGAGGCTGAGGTGGGAGGATTGCTTGAACCTAGGAGTTCAAGTTTACAATGAGCTATGACTGTGCCACTGCACTCTAGGCCTGAGTGACAGAGAGAGACACCGTCTCCCAAAACAGAAATATTGGCCCTTGGTGTAAGTTGATTTTGCTTCCCATGAGAACTATATTTTCCATCCATGTTTATTTGGAAAAAAATCCATTCCATGTATAAGTGTTGGCAGTTCAAACCCATGTTTTTAAAGGGTCAACTGTATATGTATTTGATTCCAGAACCAAGTCTCAACTTTTTTTTTCAAAGTACAACTTTTAATACACCATTAATACTAGTAATTAAAAATTATTGCAGGTCAGGGGCAGTGGATCATGCCTCTAATCCTGGCACTCAGGAAGGCCCAGGCAGGTGGATTGCCTGAGCTCACAGGTTTGAGACCAGCCTGAGCCTGAGTGAGACCTTCTTTCTAAAAATAGCTGGGTGTTGTGGTGGGTACCTATAGTCCCAGCTACTTGGGAGGCTGAGGCAAGAGAATTGGTTGAACCCAGGAGTTTGAGGTTGCTGTAAGCTATGATGCCACAGCACTCTACCAAGGGCGACGAAGTGAGACTCTGTCTCCAAAAAAATAAAAAATTAAAAAATTAAAATAGAAATAATCACATAGTCTTATGCATTTACCCTAAAATATTTTCTGAAAGTAAATCAATTATATAAAAGACAAATAACTCTAAAATGTGGATGGCCTTTACTACCTCAGTCGTCTATCTTTTCTTGTCTTTCCAGTACTTTTTTTTTTTTTTTGTCTTTCCAGTACTTTTGTCCATTGTTTTCTCATTGTCGCCTCTGTAATTTGGGCAATACCATTTCCCCTTTGGTTTATAGATAAATGAAACACATCGAAAGCGAAACCATTCAATTGGACATTGTTCATTGTCACATCCCATCATTTCCCCATAAGACACTTGGTTGCACAAACAGTATGTGGGTTCATTGCAATCTATTGCAACAGGTGAAGCTTCTCTTTCCTGCTTGGCCTTGGAACATTTCTTTTTCGTTGCCAACTTGGATTTCTTTTCCTTGGGTGGCTAATCATCACAGTCTTCAGTCTCATTTGTCATGTGACATAAGTCACGGCTTTCTTTTTTCTTTTCTTTTCTTTCTTTCTTTCTTTTTTTTTTTTGAGACAGAGTTTTGCTATGTTGCCCTGAGTAGAGTGCAGTGGCATCACAGATCACAGCAACCTCAAACTCTTGGACTTAAGTGATTTTCTTGCCTCAGCCTCCCAAGTAGCCAGGACTACAGGCGCTTGCCACCATGCCCGGCCAATTTTTTGTTGTTGTCATTGTTGTTTAGCAGGCCTGGGCTGGATTTGAAACCACCAGCCCCGGTGTGTATGGCCTGCACCCTAACCACTGAGCTACGGGTGCTGAGCCAAGTCATGGCTTTCACTGGTTCCCTGTCTGTGGGGTCTCTTTGAAGATCTTTCTGGTTGGCTGGAATCCATCTTTGCGTTTCTGAGGCTCGCTTACTTTCAGCAGGATTTTGGAAACAATGTGAAATCAATTCTGTTTGTCTTGCCCGATTTTCCACCAATTTGAGCATCTGTGTGACAATTTCAATTTTTTCATCTCTCAATTCTTTTTTTTTTTTTTGAGGCAGAGCCTCAAGCTGTCACCCTGGATAGAATGCCATGGCATCACAGCTCACAGCAACCTCCCATTCCTGGGCTCAAGCGGGTCTCTTGCCTCCGCCTCCTATGTGGTAGCTGGGACTACAGGCGCCCGCCACAATGCCTGGCCATTTTTTGGTTGCAACCAGTCATTGTTGTTTGGCGGGCCCAGGCTGGATTTGAACCCGCCAGCTCAGGTGTACGTGGCTGGTGCCTTAGCCCGTTGAGCCACAGGTGCCAAGCCCATGTTTCAATTCTTGACTATTGATTAATACTCTCTGGAGAAGCTGCTGTAGGCATATTTTTCCTGGTTTAAATCATCTTCTTTCTTATATTTTTCATAGACATCATCAATTTCCTTTAATGTTTGTGGTGCTAGGGTCAGCGATGGTCCCAGCAGCTGTGTCCGTGTCCTGATTTATTGGTTGGCAAAGAGATGTGACACATGACAACAAACATGTCACAGACTCCAGAACTGACTCTGCTAGGGTCAAACCGACTCCCCCTGGAGCTCCCAGCTAAGCCTAAGTCCCTCTGACCACCAGCCATTTTCCAGGAAGGCGAGGAGTGTTCAACTTTTGTTTTTTATCAAAGCATCAACTTTAGCTTCATTGCTCTGCTGCTACTTTATCTATGTAGGTAACTGAAAGATAATTTTTGATTATTAAGGTTAGAATCAGTGAAAAAAAAAAGATTAGAATCAATGACCATCCTCTTTGGTTCTGCTGGATCAAGCCAGCTAATTTAGCATTTTTGTTCACTAGATATATAGAACTAGAGCTGACCACCTCCCTACATTGATCACCTCTTTAAGTTGGACTAATTTTCACAGACCAGACGTGTACCACGTATACATATGAGTACAGTAGGCCTAGTTCTTTATGTTTGCCACCTCTATATTTTGACCAGTTTGTTACAGTCCCTTGGTGGTCAACTTATAGAAGTTCTGCTATATTTTGGACCCCAACCTTGAAAATATCCTTATGTTATCATTCTGCTTTCCCATATCTAGGTTTAGTTTGTTTGTTTTTCTTTTGAAATTCAGTTTGATTTTTCTAGATTGTTCTCCATTGTTGTGACTACTCTCATATTGGACCCAACTCTCATTGTCTTTATTCTCAGACCTTTCTTTCTATCTTCTCCTCAATAGTTATCATTATTATTTTTATCTAGGAGATTGTTTTACCTTCAACACTTCTCTCAGTTCTGTGTTTCTTCATAATATCTTCAGTGCTCATAGTCCTGCTTCCTTGTTTCCATTGCAGAACATTCTGATAATTTATGCTAAATAGTCAAGGTTTCAGATTTGTTTTAAAGAATACTTTATATTTTAGGCCAGGCACAGTGATGGCTTATGCCTGTAATCCTAGCACTCTGGGAGGCTGAGAAAGGTGGATGACTTGAGGTCAGGCGTTTGTGACCAGCCTGAGCAAGAGCCAGACCCTGTCTCTAAAAAATAGGCAAGTGTTGTGGTGGGCGCCAGCAGTCATAGCTATTTGGGAGGCTGAGGCAAGAGGATTGCTTGAGCCCAGGAGTTTGCTGTGAGCTATGATGCCAAGGCACTGTATCGTGGCAACAAAGTGAGTAAGACTGTCTAAAAAAACAAATTCTTTACATTTTTATTATGGCTTCACAGTGTGACAGTGATGGGTGGAATTCAAACTATTTCTACTATGATATCAATTTCCATCTGGATATTTTAGGCCTACATGTATAATTCTGACCAGAATAAATAATGAATTGCCTATACTTCCTTCCCACTCTCCTTGGATCCTGCCAGTGTCCTCTACAAGACTGTAACAATTTAAAATTATGTTCCATGGCTTGACGCCTGTGGCTCAACAGGCTAAGGCGCCAGCCATGTACACCTGAGCTGGCGGCTGCAACCAAAAAAAAATGGCCAGGCGTTGTGGCGGGCGCCTGTAGTCCCAGCTACTTTGGAGCCTGAGGCAAGAGACTCGCTTGAGCCCAGGAATTGGAGGTTGCTTTGAACTGTGATGCCACAGCACTCTATCCAGGGTGACATCTTGAGGCTCTGTCTCAAAAAATAAATAAATAAATAAATAAAATAAAATTATGTTCCTTTAGCTGCTTGGTTTATCTTCACATCATGTTGATAACCATACAGTCTATTTCAGTTCACATTAAATGTAAATAGATTCCGTGGTGACATTGTTTATGTCTATTGTTTTTAGCTAGTTACTCTGTTCATAAGTAATGTATCTTACTACCTAGATGAAGAATTATTTTTTTGCCTAGTCTTTTATATTCTTTCTGCCATGGATTTTTTTTTTTTTTTTTTTGAGGCAGAGTCTCAAGCTGTTGCCCTGGGTAGAGTGCCATGGCATCATAGCTCACAGCAACTTCCAACTCTTTGGCTTAAGCAATTCTCCTGCCTCAGCCTCCCAAGCAGCTGGGGCTACAGGCACCCACCACAATGCCTGGCTATTTTTTTGTTTGAGTTGTCATTGTTGTTTAGCAGGCCCAGGCTGGGCTTGAACCTGCCAGCCCCAGTGTATGTGGTTGGCACCCTAACCACTGTGCTATGGGCAGTGAGCCATCTGGAATGGATTTCTCTTTTAGCCTTAAGGGAAGCAAAACAACCCCTGCACTTAGGCCTTGGTGGCTATGATTGCTAATAGAGTGAGTCCAGTATATAGAAACTATTCCAAAGTATTATACAAGGCAATCAGCTGGACACGTGAGAGCTCCAAAACGCATCACTCCTTTGTCAACTAGGCTAACCAAAAACAGGTAGTGCACAAAGCAAAGTTCTGCTTAAAAAATCTATGTGGAGGCTAGCATTTTCTTAACAACATGATTTGATAACTTTCAAACGTGTCATCCGAAATTTGAAATAATTATTTGTGTTAATTAGAAAGTCACAGTATTCCAATTATGGGCATATATTATATATTGTCAGCAGAGCAATGCCATGGGTTTTGTTTTCTTCCAACATTTTGTTACAAAAATTAAAACAGTCAGAAAAGTTGAAAGAATAATTAATGAACTCTTACTTATCCTATGCTTAGATGAAACTATGTTGGCATTTTGTTATACAGCATGTGTGTTTTTGTTGTTGTTTGTTTTTTGAGATAGAGTCTTACTATGTTGCCCTCGATAGAGTGCTGTGGCATCATAGCTCATAGCAACCTTGAGCTCTTGAGCTTAAGAGATTCTTTTGCCTCAGCATCCCAAACATCTGGGACTACAGGTGTCTGCCACAATGCCTGGCCATTTTTTCTTTTTTTTTAAGAGACAGAGTCTCACTTTGTCACCCTCGGTAAAGTGCTGTGGCATCACAGCTCACAGCAACCTCCAGTTCTTGGGTTTAGCCTCTTCTCTTTGCCTAGCCTCCTGAGTAGCTGGGACTGCAGGTGCCTGCCACAACGCTCGGCTATTTTTTTGTTGCAGTTTGGCTGGGGCCGGGTTTGAACCCGCCACCCTTGGTATATGGGGCTGGCGCCCTTCTCACTGAGCCACAGACGCTACCCTGGCCATTTTGTTGTTGTTGTTGTAGTAGTCATTGTTGTTTAGCAGGCCCTGGCTGGGTTCAAACCCGCCAGCTGTGGTGTATGTGGCTAGCTCTGTAACCACTGAGCTATAGGCACTGAGCTGTGTTTTGTTTTCTTTAGTGTCTGTGGAATGCTTTATAAGTAGCATAAAGGTTTAGATAAATTTATGGAATAAATTAAGATATAACTGAAATTTGTGTTTTATTTAGTACTAATGCCTGCCATCCAACCCACAAGCAATGCTTGGTAGAAGCATTAATCATTAATAAATGGATTTCTATTGGGACTCACCCTGGGGCATAGTACATGGAGTTTGCCATGTGAAAAGAAGCAGAATTGTTAACAGGCACTGAAATTTGGAAAAGATGCCTTTATGGCTTGGGATTTGAGGTGTATACTTCAAACCTATCTATCTCTGCCCTGTGTCTTTTTTTTTTTTTTTAAACAGAGTCTTATTTTGTTGCCCTCGATCAAGTGCTCTTCATAGCTCACGATAACCTCCAACTTTGGGCTGAAGTGATTCTCTTGCCTCAGACTCCTGACTAGCTGGGACTATAGGTGCCCACCATAATGCCCTGCTACTTTTAGAGATGGGGTCTCATTTTGTCTCAAGCTGGTCTCAAATCTGTGAGCTCAGGGCAATCCACCCTCCTTGGCCTCCCAGAGTGCTAGGATTACAGGTGTGAACCACCGTGCTGGCCTTCTGCCCTATATCTTAACGTATGTATATACCTCTCCTGAGAAGTGGTCACCTGGGCCTCTGCATTGAACAATAACAACTTATTTCCTTGAAATACTTCCTAAGATTCACCTTGCCTCCAATTTTGTTAGGTCAGACAATTGTATATATACTTTACATTTGGTGTATGTTGTATAGACATAAGAATAGATACTCAATGTAATTACATGTATAAATCTGAAGTTTATATTACTTCTAACTTTCCATCTAAAGCAAATGTTGGCATACTATGTGAGCTTGTTTTTGTATGGCCCATGAACTAAGAATGGATTTTACATTTTTAAAGATTGTTAAAGAAAAATAAGGAAGAATGTGTGGCAGAGAATGTTTGTGGCCAGCAAAGCCTAAAATATTTACTATTTGACTTTCATAGAAAACTTTTGCCCATCCCAAGCTAGAGTCTTATTCTGTTATGTTAGTTTGTATATGTGTGAATATCCTTAAGTCAATATCTAAATCTATGTTAACATGGCAATTAAAAAATTATTGAATAGTTATCAGACACCTGGATGTGTTCAAGAATTACTATAATGAATTATGTGGGTGAACTAGTATAATTTTTGTGTTGGTTAAAAAAAGGACTTTGACAGATATGCAGTCACAATTGAAATTCTGAAAAAGAATTAAAACTAAGTTTTACAAGAGTTCATTGTCCCCTAATTCATTTAGCAGTGGTCTAGATCCTATTTCTGATAGTTACTGGTTGACTGGGCTATAGTTTAATAGTTAAAAAATAAACTCCAATGGTTGATTAAATACATTTAAAACTTGGGTGGTGAGTAGGGCACCGGCCCCATATACTGAGGGTGGCGGGTTTGAACCCGGCTCTGGCCAAACTGCAACAAAGAAATAGCTGGGCGTTGTGGTGGGCACCTGTTGTCCTAGCTCCTTGGAGTTTGCTGTAAGCTGTGACACCACAGCACTCTACTGAGGGCAACAAAGTGAGACTCTATCTCTAAAAGGAAAAATAAATAAATACATTTAAAACTCATTGGGAAGAAGGTGTCTGAAATGTATGAAAGCATTTCAGAATCATGTTTACATGTGTTAAGTGAATATTGTAGTGAGGACTGTTATATAATAGGGATGGCGAGTAGTAAAGACATTGTATTTAGCCCAGGCGCAGTGGCTCATGCCTGTAATTCTAGCACTCTGGGAGGCCGAGATGGGTAGATTGCCTGAGCTCAGGAGGTTGAGACCAGCCAGAGCAAAAGTGAGACCCTGTGTCTACTGAAAATAGAAAAACTGAGGCAAGAGGATCACTTGAGCCCAAGAGTTGAGGTTGCTATGAGGTATGACACCACGGCACTCTACTGACGGCAACAAAGTGAGACTCTGTCTCAAAAAAAAAAAAAAAAAAAGACATTGTATTTTTTTTTGCAGGAGTTTTTAAGATTTTTAAAATGTATTTTACATACTTACTTTCTAATTTTTCTACATGATTATTAGAGATTATATTTGGACAGAGCATATAGCCTTTATCTAGGCTACATTTAAAGGAAACAGAATCTATTCAATACCATGTATTTACCAAAAATTTAGTAGCCATTATTTTACTGACAATGAGACTTTGAGTAGTTGGCCTGAGATTTTACATTTGTCTAATTCTTCTTCTTCTGTCTTCTGTGATTTTTCTAGACTATTTTAAAGTGAGGATCAATTGTGTTTACTGAAATTAAAATTCTATCATGTAGAGATTTGTTGAAAATTTGGAAGCCTGACTTGTCTACACCTCTTCCTTTAGCTTGCAGCTATTTGTGATGTATTTGTGGAAAATTATGTCCCTGGAAAACTGTCTGCTATGGGCCTGGGATATGAAGATATAGACAAGATTGCTCCTCACATTGTCTACTGTTCCATCACAGGTATTCCAACTCCATACACACACAGTGAATAGATTTTCTTTCTTTTTTGTTTTTTTTTTTTAGGATATAAAAGTATAAGTTTATTTTATATTTATAAGGAGGGGGAAAGAGAGATGATATGGCATCCCAGTGAATAGATTTTCTAATTTCATGTCTTCCTTTTCTTATAAGAAACCTGTTGCTGATACTTGTTTCCTTAAAGTGATTTGACTTTCCCTTTACTCAGGCCATTTAGGCTGCTGAATATTAACTTATAAAAATTTCAGAATATTATGGGGTTACACATGTTTTGGTTACATAGTTCGCCTTTGTATATTTTAAGTCAAAGTTCTAAGTGTGCCCTTCATCCAGAAAGTATGCAAGGCACTTGTCAGTTGGTAATTTACCCATCCCTCCCACTCCACGTATTTGAGTTCGGTTGAGTTTTGCTTCAATATGTGCACAAAAGTATTCTTTTTTCTTTTTAAACTGGTGTTTATTTTCCTCCAGCTTTATTTCCATCTTGTTTAAGAGCTTATGGAAGAACAGCTTAAGGCCACTCAGTGGTTGTTCCTACCCATTCAGTGGCCTGAGCAGTGGGAGCTACAGACCAGTCTCTGTGGCAGGCTGGGCACTCCCGTCTTCAGTGGGGACCCGCTAAGTAGGCACAGAGGGCACCTGCACACCTTCTGACCAGTCTGCAACCTCTGGTTGCGTAGCAGTAAACTCAGGAGCTGGAGCAGTCCATTCACCCTGAAATTCCTCCTTGGTCACAGCTTTCTCAGCAGCAGCCTGCTCTTCCTTTTCAATCTCTTCAGAAATAGAGATCTGGCGTGACCTCCCATGGATGTTCATG
>CAUYRH010124352.1:0-15514 GCA_963574655.1 Perodicticus potto | reverse complement strand
TTTTTTTTTTTTTTTTGAGACAGAGCCTCAAGCTGTCATCCTGGATAGAGTGCTGTGGCATCACAGCTCACAGCAACCTCCAATTCCTGGGCTCAGGCGAGTCTCCTGCCTCTGCCTCCCAAGTAGCTGGGACTACAGGCACCCACCACAACACCCGGCCATTTTTTGGTTGCAGCGTCATTGTTGTTTGGCAGCCTGGGCTGGATTCGAACCCACCAGCTCAGGTGTACGTGGCTGGCGCCTTAGCCCACTGAGCCACAGGCACCGAGCCTAAACTCCACATCTTGATGGGAGAAATACCAACACATTGTAACAACAGCATGTGGGATGCTGCCATCTTTGGAAAATGCGGTCTGCCAAAATATATCTCCCATAAAGAGACTGAAATCTCTGTGGAGAACTTGTTCCCAAAAGTAAGAGCTATGTCCCAGATCAGCTTCCCTGGGAGGCTCAACATGTAAAGTGTTCTACCCGAGATGGTAGCGTGGAAGTTCATCCGAGACTCAGGAGTCTTGGGCTATGTTCCTAGTTTTACCACTTTGTGATCTTTTATAATTAGGTATTATTATTGTTATTTTTTGAGACAGAGTCTCACTATGTCACCCTCCATAGAGTACCATGGGGTCACAGCTCACGGCAACCTCAAACTGTTGGGCATAAGCGATTCTCTTGCCTCTGTCTCCCAAGTAGCTGGGACTATAATTGGGTATTACTATGTTACATCTTCAGGCCTCAGTTTTCTCAGCTGTAAATAAGGAAGTTAAACAAGACAACTTCTGGTTCTAAATATCACTAAAGCCAAAACACATTTAGCCTTTATGTTCCATATTGCTATACTTTTCCATTAACCCAAGAAAGTCTGTAATCTCCAATCTAAATAACACAGAGATCAAATAATATTTGACGATAAGGGATTGGTGCTAGTCAAGGTTGTCACAATGATATGTTTATAGCTGAGACAGAGTTAAAATTCCCAAGCCTGGCTCAGCGCCAGTGGCTCAACGGGCTAAGGCGTCAGCCACGTACACCTGAGCTGGCGGGTTCGAATCCAGCCCGGGCCGCCAAACAACAATGACGGCTGCAACCAAAAAATGGCTGGGCATTGTGGCGGGCGCCTGTATTCCCAGTTACTTGGGAGGCGGAGGCAGGAGACTCGCTTGAGCCCAGGAATTGGAGGTTGCTCTGAGCTGTGAAGCCACATCACTCTACCCAGGGTGACATCTTGAGGCTCAGTCTCAAAAAAAAAAAAAAAGTTAAAATTCCCAAGCCTAAGGCTCATATGTACTGAATCTTTGGGAAAGTCCATGAAGAGTATAACAAACGATGCTACGGAAAAAATCTGGATTCAGAAAAGCACCTGTGTTGAGGTGGGTAATGTAAAGTAGTTAGATAGTTACAAGGAATATCAGATTAGTCTTTAACTGAGTTAGGGTATGAATCCGATTCTAAGGACTATTTCTACATGATAAAATTGGAACATTTGTGAGAAAAGAGGGACAACTTAGTTAGCATTAATTGAATTTACAAGTTTTGTTAGTGCTCAATTTGTCCCAAGCAATAAACAGCATGAGCCTACACTTTAAAATTAATACATCATATGAGACTAATATTTAAACTAGAAGAGCCAATTAATATTTAAAGTTGGCTCACTCCTTCCATGAAGGGCCAAGAACACAGACATTCCTTTGGCTAAAGGAAAATATTTCATTGTATGTTTGTGCATTTGTGTGTGTACATATTCATATGTTTATGTGCATACATATATGTGTGTATGTGACACACGTGTACAATGTTCTAGGTATGTAAAAAAAGCGTACAGAATACAAAAAAGCAACACCTCAAATGATTTTCATGTTCATTAAAAGCTCAAATTAAACATGAGTTAAAGAACAGTTGTGAATGTACAATTTGTTCGGTATGCAATCTTGTGCAAGGAAATAAAACATACCGCAAGATTTGCGGGATTGGCTCAGCTCCTGTGGCTCAACGGGCTAAGGCGCCAGCCACGTACACCTGAGCTGGCGGGTTCGAATCCAGCCCGGCTGCCAAACAACAATGACGGCTGCAACCAAAAATGGCCGGGCGTTGTGGCGGGCGCCTGTAGTCCCAGCTACTAGGGAGGTGGAGGCAGGAGACTCACTCGAGCCCAGGAATTGGAGGTTGCTGTGAGCTGTGATGCCATAGCACTCTATCCAGGGTGACAGCTTGAGGCTCTGTCTCAAAAAAAAAAAAAAAAAGATTTGGGGGATTAAAGACAACACCCCCGCCCCCGGAGTGAGTGAGTGCACACAGGCACTTTCACAGTTAAAGCATTCTCAGAATTAATATTAATCCTTTGGTTTCCTTCCCTCTTTAGAACAAACCCAATTCTGTCTTGAGGTTTTCATTCATAAAGAAAAATTGTCTCCAGGTTTATTTATAACACCTCCCCCGGCCAAACACATACATAAGATTAGTCCAGAAATAAAGTTGCAAGGCTGTATTTTGTAGTGATTAGAAAAGAAACTTCCTATGTGCTAGTAGCCTTTCTCTGTAGATGTACTCAATTTTCCCGAGCAATAGAAGATATAATTATACTGATGTAAATCACAGTGAGATGAGGAGGAAGGATTGACCTTCCACCTTTTTTAATTCATTGAAAGATCTTATCTTTTTGACAGGTACCATCAGGCAGAGCAAGGGGCTGAGAGGCAGGATATTTTTCTGGTAACTAATTTGCTTGGAGGGAAAAAAAGTATTTACTGCAAACACTGGAAAGAAGTAAGATAATCTAGCTTTAGCAGAGAGTTCCCTAAATCTTCTCCCCTGCCTTAATAATTGTCCGTCTCTGCCTGACTTTCTCTGTTTCTCAGTCCATAAGTCTCTCTGATTTTCTTCCTCTCCATAAAACATTAGCTATTCTTCCCGGCCTTGTGTTTTATGTGTGTGTGTGTGTGTATACATTTAGCATTTATGTGTATATGTATGTACACACACACACTTTTTAAATTTGTCTATTAAAATGAGTTCATTCTACCAGCTTGTGTGCTTTATGTTGTTTGTACAGAAAAATCAACACTGGGAGGAAGCCAGCATTCTGGGAGCCACTTTTACCCAACCACGTCTGTGACTTAACTTTCACAGCTGCTTCCTGGTTTGTTCCTTTTGTTCAGGGGACATTTCCTTTTGGACAAAACCAGCTCAGGTCTAACAGTGGACGTCCAGGATTGCGTGAGAGTCCAGGCAGCTCTGATGACTGATGGGAGTTGGTGCTGAGAAACGCAAGGGCTGAAAGGGATGGAGCGTCCACCACCCAGCTGGAAATGAAAAGATGCCCGAAGTCTGGTGGTTTCTCTTTCCCTTCACCACACTCCTTTTATTTTTGTGGCAAACCTTGAAACAAAACTGGAGTAAAAGTGCTTTTCATTTGGTGGGTGGTGGAGGTTCTGACTCAGGCTTTGCAAACATGACATTGCTTGAGTCTCACGATGAATGCTCCCATAGGATTCCAGAGCAACAAAGCTGCCTGCTCCATTGTGAGGCATTGTGCACCCTGGGAATCCCAGCAGGGCTGGGAGGCGGCCACACAGGTGCACGTCTTCTGAAGCACATGAATGAATTGCCAGAGTTCAAAGAGGTTTTTGAACTTTAGGCCTAGGCTTTCTTGGTTGCATTTGGCCTATTTGGATAGCAGGTTTAGGTTTGGAACTATTGAAGCAGAAATTTCCCAAACTCTCACTGGTAGCTTTTTATTTCAAGAAATCAGATTTTGTT
This sequence comes from Perodicticus potto, assembly GCA_963574655.1. Classification (NCBI taxonomy): domain Eukaryota; kingdom Metazoa; phylum Chordata; class Mammalia; order Primates; family Lorisidae; genus Perodicticus; species Perodicticus potto. The sequence continues at coordinate 11,761 of CAUYRH010124352.1, read as the reverse complement.
AAGGAAAAGTTGGGAACATGCTGGTATTCAATATAAAAGATAAGATTGTTGGCTCGGTGCCTGTGGCTCAACGGGCTAAGGCACCAGCCACGTACACCTGAGCTGGTGGGTTCGAATCCAGCCTGGGCCCGCCAAACAACACTGACGGCTGCAACCAAAAAATGGCCGGGCGTTATGGCGGGCATCCGTAGCCCCAGCTTCTTGGGAGGCAGAGGCAGGAGACTCACTTGTGCCCAGGAATTGGAGGTTGCTGTGAGCTGTGATGCCACAGCACTCTGTCCAGGGTGACAGCTTGAGGTTCTGTCTCAAAAAAAAAAAAATAATAATAATAAAAAATAAAAGATAAGATTGTTAAATCAATTATAGTATGTCTATATGATGGAATGGTATAGAGCTATAAAAAATGATGCAGAAAAAGATAATGGGAAAATTTGATGATATACTGTTATATGAAAAAAAGGCAGATTATAAAACTATGGTGTTGGCTCAGCACCTGTAACTCAGTGAGTAGGGTGCTGGCCACATACACCAAAGCTGGCAGGTTCGAGCCCGGCCTGGGCCTGCTAAACAACAATGACAACTGCAACAAAAAAAATAGCCGGGCGTTGTGGCTGGAGTCTGTACTTCCAGCTACTGGGAGGCTGAGGCAAGAGAATCACTTAAGCCCGAGAGTTTGAGGTTGCTGTGAGCTGTGACGCCATGGTACTCTACCCTGGGCAACATAGTGAAACTTTATCTCAAAAAATAAATAAATTAAAACAAAAAAACAAACAAAAAAACCCTCTGGTACTGTATCATGCTCTCTTCAGGGAAAAAAAGAAAGGTAGAAAGGAGTAAAAGATGCATACAGAAAGACTGGAAAATATATTCCAAAATGTTAAAATGCGTGCATTAGTTATCTGTAGGTGGTGAAATAGTAAAGAATTTAATTTTCTTCTTTTTATCTGATTTTTTTTTTTTTGAGATAGAGTCTCACTCTGTTGCCTAGGCTGGAGTGCCTTGGTGTTAACTTAGCTCACTGCAACCTCAGATTCCTTGGCTCAAGTGATCCTCCTGCCTCAGCCTCCCGAGTAGCTGGGACTACAAGTGTGTACCTACTATTTTCTATTTTTAGTAGAGACAGGGTCTTGCTTTTGCTCAGGCTGGCCTCAAACTTCTGAGCTTAAGAGAGCCTCCCATCTCAGCTTCCCACAGTGTGAGGATTATAGGTGTAACCACCATGTTTGGCTGTTTATCTAAATTTTAAAACACAAAGAATGTGTGTTACCTTCATAATAATAGTAATAGTTCAAAAAAAGAATTGATTATATGGTGTTCTTGGAGCTTCCCACTTTTGTGCTAGGGCACTTGACACTAACTTACATTCCATTGATAGTAGAGATGGAGGCTCATTCTTGCTCAGGCAAGTCTCAAGCTCCTGAGCTCAAGTAATCCTCCCACCTCAGCTTCCCATAGTGCTAGGTGTAAGCACTGTGCCTGGCATTTGACACCAACTAAGAAAAAGAACACAGTTTGTGTCATGATCGTGGAAGGATTAAATGATAGGAAACCAGAAACCCTAGTAGAAAGCTATAGTCTTTGGGCCTGAATGCACTAGAGTTTGGCATCCATGCTCATTTCTAATTCCAAGCCCACATTACGCTAAATGAATCCATTGGCCGGGTACAGGTATAGGAGTATGGGCTTGAGTTTCCATATGCCAAAGTGAAACTGACTTAATCATGGATGTAAAATGTTTTAGCCAAATATTTGTTGCTAGTGAGTATTCTGCTGAGGCAAACATTCTAGTCCAAATGTTTGAAATGATGTAGCCACTTATTGCCAGACAACATACTTTCTATTTTAGTGTATAGAGACATTCTGGGTTTTCACCATGTAGACTTGCAGTAGGTGAATGGAAAGATGGGTTTCAGATCTCATGGAGGAATGGTAACATTTTAGATCAGCCATAGAACCATGAATGCAGGAGTCCTTGTACTGTCCATAGGCCAAGTGATTGCTTACCTGTCAACTATGGTCTTTTCCTGATTTACTAACAGGCTCTTTGGCCTCACTAGACTAAAAGCAGGTGATTATTTACTCATGGCCCGCTTCGAGCTAGGCATTCACTTTCTTTGTCTCTCATCTCTATGTGAAGTCCTTAAGGTAGGCATGATTATTCTTCCTTTAATAAATGTGGAACCAAGGCTCAGAGAACTTGAACCATTAGGCCTCGCTGAGCTACAGGAGCTGAGCCCATCATATCAATTTTTACTTAACTCATGGGAGAAGGAAACTATCATTTATTGATGCTATTTATTTTTAAAAATCCTTTTAAGGAAAATTTTAAACAAATGAGAACAGAAAGGTATAATGAACCTCCAAGTTCCCTTCACCTCAGAGCTTCAAGTCATAAACACTCTTTTTTCTTTTTAATCTAAATCCCCTATTCCCCTTTCCTATGTTACTTTGAAGCAAATTTCAGGCATCACGTCACATCATTTCATCCATCATTAGTTACGTATCTGTTTCTATAAAAAGGGATTCTTCTAAAAACTCACAATACCATTATCATATTAAAAAAATTACTAGTAAACATAGATACAAGAGACTGAAACATGACCCTAGAACAATTGGCCTTAATAGACATATACAGAACGCACCATCCCAAAGCTAAGGAATATACTTTCTTCTCATCAGTCCAAGGAACATTCTTCAAAATAGATCATATCCTAGGACACAAATCAAACCTTAACAAAATCAAAAGATTTGAAATTATACCTTGTATCTTTTTTGACCACAGGACATAAAGGCAGAACTCAACTCCATCAAAAATTTTCATCCCCACACGAAGGCATGGAAATTAAACAACCTTACACTGAATGACAGTTGGGTAAAGAAAGAGATAAAGCAAGAAATCATTAACTTCCTCACACATAACAGTGAAGACACAAATTACCAAAACTTGGGGAACACAGCAAAAGCTATCCTATGAGGGAACTTTATCACGTTAGATGTTTATATCTGATAAACAGAAAGAGAGCACCTCAATAGCCTAATGAATCATCCTGACGAAATGGAAAAGGAAGAGCAATCCAATCTTAAACCTAGCAGAGGAAAAGAAACAACCAGGACAAAATCAGAAAGAAATGATACGGGAAACAAAAGGATCATTCAGAAAATTAATGAAATGAAAAGTTAGTTCTTCAAAAAGATAAATAAAATTAATAAACCATTGGCCAGATTAACTTGAAACAGAAAAGTAAAATCTTTAATAACCTCAATCAGAAATTAAAAAGGGGAACTAACAACAGGCACCACAGAGATGCAAGAGATTATCGCTGATTACAAGAAACTCTATGCCCAGAAATTTGACAATGTGGAGGAATCACACCATCTTCTTAGACTTAACCAGGAAGAAATAGGTCTCTTGAACCAATATCAAGCAATAAGATTGAAGAAAAAATAAAAAATTTCCAACAGGCTCAGCACCTGTGGCTCAACGGGCTAAGGTGCCAGTCACGTACACCTGAGCTGGCGGGTATGAATCCAGCCTGGACCTGCCAAATAACAATGGTGGCTGAAACCAAGAAATGGCTGGACGTTGTGGTGGGCGCCTGTAGTCCCAGCTACTTGGGAGGCTGAGGCAGGAGACTCTATTGAGCCCAGGTTTTGGTGGTTGCTGTATGCTGTGATGCCACAGCACTCTATCCAGGGTGACTGCTTGAGGCTCTGTCTCAAAAAAAAAAAAAAAAAAACCCAACAAAATAAAGTCCTGGACCAGATGGCTCCACACCAGAATTCTATCAAATCATCATAGATGAACTTGTACCTATACTGAAGAATCTATTCCAAAATATTAAGGAGGAAGGAAGCTTCCCCAACACGTTCTATGACACAAACATCACCCTATTTCCAAAACCAGGAAAGGACCCAACTAAAAAAGAGAATGACAGATCAATTTCACTAAAATATTGATTTAAAAATACTCAACAGGGCAACTCCTGTGGCTCAATGAGTAGTGCGCCGGCCCCATATACTGAGTGTGGCAGGTTCAAACCCGCCCCAGCCAAACTGCAACAAAAAAATAGCTGGGTGTTGTGGCAGGCTCCTGTAGTCCCAGCTACTCAGGAGGCTGAGGCAACAGAATTGCCTAAGTGCAAGAGCTGGAGGTTGCTGTGAGCTGTGATGCCACGCACTCTACCGAGGGTGACAAAGTAAGACTCTGTCTCTAAAAAAAAAAAAAAAAACTCAACAAAAGCTTAGCTAATAGATTAAAGCTACACATTAAACAAATTATACATCATGATCAAGTAGGCTTCATCCCAGGGATGCAAGCCTAGTTTAACGTACACAAATCTATAAATGTAATTCACCATATCAATAGAAGCAAAAACAAAGACCTTATGATCCTCTCAATAGATGCAGAAAAAGCATTTGACAAAATGCAGCATCATTTTCTAACAAGAACATGTAAGAAAATAGGCGTAGGAGGCACATTTCTTAAGCTGATAGAAGCCATCTGTGACAAACCCACAGCTAACATCACACTGAGTGGTGTCAAACTGAAAGCTTTTCCACTTAGAACTGGAACCCAACAAGGATGTCCACTATTGTTACTACTATTCAGCGTAGTTCTGTAAGTTCTAGCCAATGCAATCAGAGAAGAGAAGGATATAAAGAGCATCCAGTGGGGAGGGGAGGTCAAACTCTTGCTTGTTGCTGATGATGTGATCTTACACTTAGACAATCCCAGAGACTCAACCAAAATACTCCTGGAAGTGATCAAGAAACACAGTAACATCTCAGGGTATAAAATCAATGTCCACAAATCAGCAGCCTTTGTATATGTCAATAACAGCCAAGTTGAGAAGCAAATCAAGGACATAATTCTCTTCACAGAAACTAAAACCCTTAGGAATATACTTAACAAAAGAGGTGAAGGATCTCTACAAAGAGAATTATGAAACCTTAATAAACGAAATAGCAGGTGGCACCTGTAGCTCAGTGGGTAGTGCACCAGGGCTGGTGGGTGTCGTGGCAGATGACTGTAGTCCCAGCTACTGAGGCTGAGGCAAGGCAATTATTTGAGCCCAAGACTTTGAGGTTGCTATGAACTGTGACACCATGGGTCTCTATGGAGGGCAAAAAAGTGAGACTTTGTCTCAATTAAAAAAAAAAAAAAGAAATAGCAGAAACATTAACAAATGGAAGAACATACCATGCTCTTGGCTGGGAAAAATCAACATTGTTAAAATGTCTATCTTACCCAAAGCAATCAACATTCAATTCAATCCCCATGAGAATACCAACATCATACTTTGGAGGACTGGAAAAAATAGTACTTCATTTTGTATGGAACCAGAAAAACCCCCATATATCCAAGGCAATTCTTAGTTATAAAAACAAAGCTGGAAACATCACTCTACCAGACTTCAGGTAATATTACATGTCCACAGTGATGAAAACAGTATGGTATTGGCACAAAAATAGAGACCTAGAAATATGGGACAGAATAGAAAACCAAGGGATGAAACCAGTCTCTTACAGCCATCTGATCTTTGATAAACCAAACAAAAGCATACAATGGGGGAAAAGAATCCCTATTTAACAAATGATGCTGGAAGAACTGGATAACCACATATAAAAGGCTGGGCTCGGCACCTGTGGCTCAATGGGCTAAGGCGCCAGCCACGTACACCTGAGCTGGCGGGTTCAAATCCAGCCCGGGCCCGCCAAACAACAATGACGGCTGCAACCAAAAAATGGCCGGGCATTTTGGCGGACGCCTGCAGTCCCAGCTACTTGGGAGGCAGAGGCAGGAGATTCACTTGAACCCAGGAATTGGAGGTTGCTGTGAGCTGTGATGTCACAGCACTCTATCCAGGGTGACAGCTTGAGGCTCTGTCTCAAAAAAAAAAAAAAAAAAAAGACTGAAACTGGACCCATATCTTCACCACTCATAAAAATTGACTCAAGGATAAAAGATTTAAATCTAAGGCATGAAATGATAAAAATCTTAGAAGAAAGTGTGAGAAAAACTCTTAATATTGTCAGCTGGGAAAAGATTTTATGAAGACTACTTAAAAAGAAAGAAAAAAAAGAATAGGCACGGGGCCTGTTGCTCAGCGGCTAGGGCACCAGCCACATACACTGGAGCTGGTGGGTTCGAACCCAGCCTGGGCCTGCAGGCAACAATGATAACTACAACCAAAAACAAAACAATAGCTGGGTGTCTGTTGGGTACCTGTAGTCCTAGCTACTTGGAAGGCTGAGGCAAGAGAATCGTTTAAGCCCAAGAGTTTGAGGTTGCTGAGAGCTGTGATGCCACAGCAATCTACTGAGGGTGACATAGTGAGACTCTATCTCGCAAAAAAAACCAAAACAACAACAACAACAACAACAAAAAACTGACTTGGTGCCCGTAGCTCAGTGAGTAGGGCACTAGCCACATACACAGAGGTTGACAGGTTCCAGCCCTGCCTGGGCCTGCTAAACAACAATGACAACTGCAACCAAAAAATAGCCAGGCGTTGTGGCAGCGCCTGTAGTCCCAGCTACTTGGGAGGCAGAGACAAGAGAATCGCTTAACCCGAGAGTTTGAGGTTGCTGTGAGCTGTGATGCCGCAGGACTCTACTGAGGGTGACAAAGTGAGGCTCTGTCTCAAAAAAAAAAAAAAAAAAAAATTTAGGGGCATTAAGCTGAAAAGCTTTGGCACAGCAGCTAAGGACACAACAATTAAAGCAAAAAGACAACCTTCAGTTTGGGAAAAGATGGTAGGAATGGTATGAATCTGACAAAGGCTTGATAACTAGAATCTATAGAGATCTCAAATTAATAATAAAAAAAGGAGCAAATACTTCCATCTACCATTGGGCAAGAGACATAAACAGAACCTTCTCGGAGAAAGGTAGATGAAGGGCTAACAAACATTTGAATAAATGCTCATCATCCATAATCATCAGAGAAAGGAGAATCAAAACCACCCTGAGCTATCACATAACCCCAGTGAGACTAGCCCACATCACAAAGTCTCAAAGCTGCAGATGCTGGCACACATGTGGAGAGGAGAGAACACTTTTACGTTGCTGGTGGGACTGCAAACTATTACAGTCTTTTTGGAAAGAAGTACAGAGAATCTTCAAAGAATAGACCTCCCATTTGATCCTGCAATCCCATTACTAGGCATCTATCTTGAAGAAAAAACGTCTTTTTATCATAAGGACATTTGCACTAGACTGTTTGTCGCAGCTCCATTTATAATCACCGAAATGTGGAAACAACCTAAACACCCACCACCCCAGGAATGGATTAACAAGCTGTGGTATATGTACACCATGGAATACTATTCAGTCATTAAAAGGGATGGAGACTTTACGTCTTTTGACTGAGTTGGAACCCATTCTTCTTAGTAAAGAATCACAAGAATGGAGAAGCAATTGTCCCGTGTACTCAATACTAATATGAAACCAACAGATGATCTAATACACACCCACATAAGAGAAACACTCAATTAATTCAAGGTAGGGGGAGGGGGAACGAGAGAAGGGGAAAAGAGTAGGAGGGAGGGGGATGGGTGTACTCCCACTTAATGGGCACAATGTTAGGGTATGTAGCACACCTCTTGTGGGTGGGAAGCAATTATAAGTGGGACTCTACCTAACAAATACAATGTTGTAATGTATTTCTTTGTACCCTCCAATTAAAAAAAATAATGACAAAATTTAAAAATTACTAATAATTCTTTAATGCCATCGACTGCCTAGTCAATATTTACATTTTCAATTGCTTCACAAAGGTCCTATTGTTTTTATAATGGATTTAAATTAGTGTCCAAATGAGGTTCACACACTATGATTTGCGTCTTTTAAGTATTTTAGTCTGTAGGAGTTTCTGTGTCTTTCTTCACATGCCCGCCACTATACAATGTAATTTATTTGTGGGAGAATTGGGGTCATTTGGCCTGTGGAGTTTCCATTGTCTGGATTTTGTGGATTACGCTCCTGTAGTGAACTTAACATATTCATCTGTCTGTCTGGTTTCCCCATAAATTGATATTTGTATTCAGAGGCTGGACTCGATTAAGATTTTATTTTTCTTTTGGCAAGATTATTTCATAGATGGGGTTTGGTCCTTCCGTTAGGAACACATATCAACCTCCGAGATGGTAGAAGTTGCTGACCGTCTTTGCCTAGACGCCGGAGACTGCGAAGTGGTGATAACGCAATTCTCTTCTTCCTATTTCATTTCTTCTAATGTTATTGTGTACGTACATTTATTATCCAGAGTACTTCCATACAGGGAAATTCATTCTCATCTGCTACCGTAGACTGGGCATTTTGTGTATTGTATTTCATATGTCAAACTGCTAATCATTTCCCATAAAATTAATTCTCAGCCATCTCCTTCCTTATTTTCCTGCTTCTCTCTTTTTCTTTCTTTCCTCTCATTTTCTCTTTCCCTACTTGGGATTTGTTCCTGCAAGGACGCAGTCCTATCAAGGATCCTTGGAGGTCACGAGGAGAGCTGGAAGTTCTGAAAACATGGGAATTAAATTCAAGTGGCGTTTTCCTTTTGGCTATTCAGGAAAATGTGCCATTTCCCATCAACACTTACCACGTGCAACTGGATTTACTGGCAGCCTACCTGATCTGGTCCAGTTTTACCGGAATCCGTAAGATTTGGAAGATAAAGCTCATTCTAGAATTTATTTTTATGTGCTCAATTTTACCTTTTGGGGGGTGAGTCATTATAGCTTTCAGCCCATTTATGAAGACCATTCAGCTGATTTATTTTTCATAGAATTTAAATCAATATTTTTATTGTTATTTGTACAATATAAGATCCCATCCAATGCTAAATCAAAGAATGCTATGATTTCCCACAAAACTGCTCTTGGTCCACAGGGCTACCTGAAAAATCTGTGCAGGTTGGACACTCAGCCTTTGTTGAATTGGTGAGATACAGATGTGAGTAGGGAGTAATTATTTTTAGGCAAATGAACTTTCAAAGAATAGCAGGACACCTCAAAGCCTGGATTGGGTTAAAGCGCTTTACCCAAATGTGCTGGCTAGTCTGACTGGAAGAATCATTCCCCTTGGGGGGAGCCTAAGGCAGGCAGTTTAGAGAAGGGACCCTGGAATAAGGGTAAGAAGATAGACTTAGCTCAGGCTCTGACTCCGCCACTTGCTAGAGAGAGGTTATATTAAGACTTAAATTTCTGGCTGGGGGTGGTGGCTCACGCCTATAATCCTAGCTCTCTGTGAGGCTGAGGCAGGTGAATCGCTGGAGCTTAGGAGTTTGAGACCAGCCTGAGCAAGAGCCAGACCCCTTCTCTACTACAAATAGAAAAACTAGATGGGTGTTGTGGCCTCCACCTCTAGCCTCAGCTACTGGGGAGGCTTAGGGACGGAGGCAAGAGGCTTGCCCAAACTTAAGAGTTTGAGGTTGCTGTGAGCTACGATGACACCACAGCACTCTACTCAGGGTGACAAAATGATACTCTGTCTCAAAAAAAAAAAAAAAAAAGAAAGATTCTCTCTGTGCCTCAGTTTTTTCATTTGTCAAATGGTTCAAGATATGAGCCACGGTCTTCTCCATTGCCCCAGGATTAATGTGAAAATCAACCAAATAATGCCAGTATTTTGAAAGGCCTGAAGCTCTATTTAAAAAAAAAAGAAAGAAAGAAAAAGAAAAAAAAAAACATTTCAATGCTGGGCACAGTGGCTCATGCCTGTATTCCTAGTATTCTGGGTGACCGAGGTGGGCACCTGTAGTCCCCGCTACTTGGGAGGCTGAGGCAAGAGGATTTCTTAAGCCCAAGAGTTTGACGTTGCTGTGAGCTGTGATGATGCCACGGCACTCTACCCAAGGCAACAAAATGAGAGTCTCAAAACACAAACAAAACCAACCAAACAAACAAAAAACCCCATTTCAATCAATATTTGTTTCTTTTAGTAGCAAAAACATAGCACAGTTTAAAAATGTAGGAAGTACATATTTCACCTTCTTAAACTCCTTATTTTTATTTTTGCATATTATTGTTGGTTATTATACACAAACCAAATTTTTATTGACTTAAAGTCCTGTTAGAATACCTTATCTCTTAAATGGTGGGACCATTCCTATGGTTCATATTGCAAGGGTACATGTCAAATCTATTAAGTATAGAGTATTAATGTCTTAACACAATAATTAAGTAAATGAGGTGAAGGCTATATTAACAAGTTTGATGTAAGCATTCCTAATTGTACATAAAATCAGCACATTGTACCCCATAAAGGCATTAATGTATACATGATCTATGTGTTTATGACTTAATAAAAAAAATAAATATTTGACAATGGTATTTAAAAAAAAAAAGAATATCTTATCCCTGGCAGTGCCCATAGCTCAGAGTGTACACCAGCCACATACACCGAGGCTGGTGGGTTTGAGCTTAGCCTGGGCCTGCTAAACAACAATGACAACTGCAATCCCAAAATCCAGGCATTATGGTGGGCACCTATAGTCCCAGCTACTTGGGAGGCTGAGGCAAGAGAATTTCTTAAGTCCAAGAGTTTGAGGTTGCCGTGAATTGTGACACCACGGCACTCTACTGAGGGTGATATAGTGAGATTCTGTCTCAAAAAAGAAAAAGAATACCTTATCCCTGGTTGTCTAGTGGCTAAGGAAAAAAAATGAATATCATTTAATATTTTGCTTTTGTGGCTTAACATTTTATTATAAATATGGTTCTGGGCAGAAACATTATCTTTATAATTGTATCACCATGGTTGAACATTGAAGCAATTTCATTTTTATACATGAAAATGCCATGAACATCTTTGTGCATGAATTATGTCCTTAGGATAAATTCCCAGTAGTGTGATGGCTGAGAGAAAATATATGGGTGTTTTTATGGCTCTTAATAGATTTTGCCATATTGCTTTCCAAAGGCTAGTAACAAGGAACTTGACACCAGCAAGGAATGTGCACCATTTTAAAAATATTATTAGTTTTTTTTTTTTTTTTTTGAGACAGAGCCTTAAGCTGTCACCCTGGATAGAGTGTTGTGGCATCACAGCTCACAGCAACCTCCAATTCCTGGGCTCAAGCGAGTTTCTTGCCTCCACCTCCCAAGTAGCTGGGAGTACAGGCACCCGCCACAACACCCAGCCATTTTTGGGTTGCGGCCGTCATTGTTGTTTGGCGGCCCCAGGCTGGATTCGAATCCTCCAGTTCAGGTGTACGTGGCTGTCTCCTTAGCTGCTTGAGCCACAGGTGCCAAGCCATATTTATTTTTTATTTATTGAGACTGAGCCTCATCCTGTGCCCGTGGGTAGAGGGCTGTAGTATCATTATAGCTCACAGCAACCTCAAATTCTTGGACTCAAACAATCCCCTTGCCTCAGACTCCTGAGTAGGTGGGATTACAGGAGCCCGCCACAATGCCTGGCTAGTTTTTCTATTTTTAGTAGAGACAGAAGTCTCACTTTTGCACAGGCTGGTCTCAAAACTCCTAAGCTCAGGTGATCCAACTGCCTTGGCCTTCCAGAGAGCTACGATTACAGGCATGAGCCACCACGCTCAGCCTTGCACAGTTTTTTTTTTTCAGCAAATTTTTTATTTATTTTTATTTTTTATTTATTAAGTCATAGCTGTGTACATTAGTGCAATCATGGGGTACAGTGTGCGGGCTTCATATACAATCTGAAATATTTTCATCCAACTGTTCAACATAACCTTCATGGGATTTTCTCGTTTATTGTGTGAAAACATTTGTGTTCTGCATTTAGTAGG
>CAUYRH010124351.1:0-43946 GCA_963574655.1 Perodicticus potto | reverse complement strand
CCTCCGCCTCCCAAGTAGCTGGGACTACAGGTGCCCGCCACAACGCCCGGCCATTTTTTGGTTGCAGCCATCATTGTTGTTTGGTGGGCCCGGGCTGGATTCGAACCCGCCAGCTCAGGTGTACGTGGCTGGCGCCTTAGCCCGCTGAGCCACAGGCGCCGAGCCAGTGTCCCACTTTTAAAGATAAGACTGAACCCTGGGTCCAGGCAGTGTCTGTCTATTTTTGCATCATGAAGTTTACCCTGTCCATCTTTTAACTTAAGTTTTGACATTCATTGGTGTTAAGATTCAGTATGTGTTCAGGAGTTTAAAAATTTGTAACCTTTCTCTACTTCTGTTGTTCTTATGTGTTTATTATAAGCTAGACTTCTTCCACAAGAAAGAATTTCCCCTGAGTACTTTTAGTTACCCTAAAATAAAAGTACTCTAGGAAAAGCAGGATAAATACTTGACGTTTTCCTTTACCAGTTTTCAGTGTCATGAATAGATGCGATAGCATCCGTCAAGGATGACCACAGAGGCTTTTTTTGTTTGTTGTTTTGGGTAACATTAGGAACTCAGAGAGGCATATGTATTCGATGTATTTTGATTATAATCTTTATTCTTGTTTGATACTCAAATGGCCCTATGCAGGATAAATGAGAACACCTTCAAGTTGGCCCTGGAACCTTTTAATACAGCCTTGTTAGTCTCTCATAGCTTTCTTGCCTCCTGAATCAACAGGTGTGCCAGGCTCATCTCGGCATTTCCTGCCCCAGTTTTTGGATCAGCCGTTTCACCAGAAAGTCCTTGTACCTGTTAGTGAAAGTGGGAGTTAGCCACTATGATCTGGGTGCCAGGAATGTTTACTGCTCCTGGGTTGTCATTGCCTCTAGACCTTTTTTGGTAAACAGAGCTTAGAAACACATATTTTAAAAGCTTATAATTTCATAGTGGTATTTTCAACTCAAATTTAATTACAGGGTTTTACTCAACTGCTTTGATTTTATACTCGTATCATGTCTAAGTTGAAAATTCTGGTTTCCTAGCATAATTAACCTAAATATTTATTTGCTTTATCTTACAGTGTACCTATAACAGTTTCAAAAATAATAGTGCTAAGATTACTACTAATCATTTATGTCTAATGAAAGTGGTTCAATATTTCTTTGTAGTTCTTGTCCTAAAACAAAAAGTCATTGGAGATGTATAGTTAGAATACAAGGTTTTAATGTCATTTGAAATAATTATTTTCCCTGTGTGATTGCCACTGATTTGATATATTAATCAGATACTTTAGTTTGTCTTCCATTTTTAAGAGTTGCTTTTTATTTCCTTTTAAATTTAATACTGTTATGATGTAAAGCACTTAAATGATTTTAAAGCCCAAATTATATATGAAGACATATTCCCAGGAGTCTTACTTCCATTCCTATTTCCTTTTCCATGTTCCTTCCTCTCCCACCACCTATAATTTATAATTTTTATTAGTTTTTTCCTTTAGAAAATATAATTACATTTTACGTATTCATATTTTTTTCACATCTCAGAAAAGATAGCATATTATAAATTCTAGTTTAAATTTTAATTTTTTCATTTAACAATACGTGATGGAGATTATCCTATATTGGGGTATAGAGATCTGCCTTATTCCATTTTATAGCTGCATAGCACTGTATTGCATGGGTGCACCTTAGGTTTTCAGATTCATTATTGATTGAGATTTGAGTTGCTTCAGTCTTTTTCTGTTAATAATTCAGCAACAGATAGCTTTGTGTCTCTGTCATTTTGTATTTTTGCCATTTTTTTGGATAGTTTCCTAGCAGGGAGATTCTGGGTCAAATGGTAAATACACACTCAGTTTTGCTAAATATTGCTAAATTCTTCTCCAAAGGGATGGTAACACTTTTCTAGGAGTCTTCTTAATAGAAGAACAGGAATTCATTGCACAGAAGCTAAAGGACTGAGAAGATATATGATAGTGTTTAGAGATATTTGTACTCTATTTTGTGAATGACGGTGGAGACTTGCTTTGTGCAGCTTTGGAGGGCATATTAGGGATTAATTTCAAAATGGCCATTAAGTGCCCTGATCAAACAGAGTCTTAGCACCTCACTCCTACAGGTCTGAGCTTTGTGTGTGGCAGGCATCTCAGGCTTTTCATGTTCCTTTTTCAACTCACCTTTGTAATCTCATTTCCCACATCCCTGCCATAGCTTGGGGTTCTTCCAAATAGGACTCTTATCTTTTAAACATATCCCACACTCTGTACCCCAGAGTCTTTGCTTGTTTTGTTCCTTCTCATTTGTGGACACATAGCCATAGCCCCTGCCCAATCGTCCTTCCCTTCGGTCTGCTCCTAAGGGGGAAGAGGGCTAGATGTGGATGGGTTTAAAGTTCAAGGACATTACTGGGTCTGGGAATGTGGGTGCAGCATCTCTGTAACATGGGAAGGAGGTAAATGCAGTTAAGGTAGTGATGAAACCGGACCAAGGCAGCCAGTGTACTACATCTGAGTCTGAGTCACTAAGGGACCACCCCCAGGGAAGACAGGAGATGGCTTTCCTAAGACTGGTGGGCAGGGAAGGGAAGACGACAAATTCTACTTCATGAGCATCCCTGCATGTGGGAGAGACATACTGGCTTTATTTGTAGCAGCATCCGCTGAGTACATGCTTACCGACCACTGTGTCAATGAGCTCAGTGAGTTCACTCATGGATACCGTGTGTGTCCACAGGTGTGTGTTCACCGAGGCACCATCTACCCTGTGGGCCAGTTCTGGGAGGAGGGCTGCGACGTGTGTACCTGCACGGACATGGAGGATGCTGTGATGGGCCTGCGTGTGGTCCAGTGCTCCCAGAAGCCCTGTGAGGACAGCTGTCAGCTGGTGAGTGGGGCAGAGGGACTGTGTGGAGGCATCAGGGTGGAGAAGTAGAGGATGCCACCTCAAGAAGGGGTAAGAAAGGCTTTTAGTAACCTCATGTTCAAGGCCAGAGGTGAGGAGGGAAGAGGATAGGGCTGAGCAAAAAAAAAGGAGTGTGAGAAAAGGATGACTGTGTCATCAGGTCATCCTTCTGTCCTTGCAGGGAGATTCTGTCCCTTGGGTAATGGACACATGTGTCCTTGGGTAATGGACACATCTGTTCTAAGGTTGGTTAAGTCCAGAGGTATGGTGGACTAAGTGGAGGACTGGTGGAGTTGGTGTGAGCAGGGACATGGAGAGGATGAAATGCCTAGAAAAGGGAACTTGATGTTTTCCTCTCTTTCACCTTTAAACATGACCTAAGCCTGTCTCTAGAGCAGACATATAGTCTGAATTTTCTAGGATTTGCCTGGTTTCAATGTACTATAGTATTTCCACACAGATTTTTGATTTTCAGGCCAGGTTCATCATAATCTGGGGCACAGAGAACATGCTCACTGTTCCCCACATTCAGTTTGTGGCACCTGCCCCCAAGGCTCCCATGTGTTCGGGGGTATCCTATTCTAACAAATTTAAGACCCTCAAAATAGAGAGCAATAGTCTTTAGGGAGAATTGTGGATCAAATTCTGCTTGCTGGTTGAATGCTATTATTCTCCATGGTCATCAGTAGGTATTAATAATTATGCAGGAACAAGAGCTTCCGGGGCAGGCAGGTGCACACACTTGCGTTGGTTGTGTGAATGTTAACAGCACTGAAGACAATGTGCCTGATAATGTTTTAGAGGTGAATGGTTTGATGGTAGAGAGCGGGCATGGGAACAAATGTGAAAACAAGAAAATCCATTTCATTCTTTTACTATCTTGCCTGCATTGCTGGCACCCAGAACGAGCTGAATTGCTAGGGATATTTGAGGGAGGTTGATGCTGTGTTACCCAGGTGTTCCTTTGGAGGATATTGAACTTCAGAAACCCCTTAATCTTCCATTTCTTCCCACAGCCACGGGAAGCCATGGAAATAACATGATATAAGTAAAGAAGAGTGCTGCTTAGAGGTCATTTTGAGACAATTGGAACCCAATATATTTTGTGTTTCAGTGAAGAATTTTGATTGCAAAGAATAGAGTCCTCTCAAGCTAGCTGAAATCAAAAGGGAGTTTATAGAAAAGATACAGGGAGATCTCCTAGATATCACAAGCATGACATGTACGTGGGCATTGTGGTCCTATAGCATTTCTCTCTGTTTGTCCCAGGAGACCCCATAATAAATCTTCTCTCTGGCCAAGCCTCACTGCAGGCCAGCTTTCTGGACACAGACATTTTGTTTTCTCATACATTTTGTTTGTATGTAGCTATATTGAATCTGGCTTCAACTCCACGTAGCTTTTCAGATCCAGGGCTCATCCCTGTCCAATCTGACTTAGTCAACCTTTGTGGTTCATAAGCTGGCTTCTCAAGGAGAGTGTTGATGGGCTCAGCTCAGCCTGTGGATTGGGCTCCTCTGTCCAGTTCCTGCTCTGGTTCAGTCTACTTTTGGGGAGGATGTAGGCCCTGGGGTTAACCCCAGCTGTCCAGAGGCTGTGGTGCTGGAGGCAATTCCAGAAAGATGTGGAGGGAGGTCAGGGGATGAGTGGAGGAGGAAGCAGGTCTGGAACTCTTGACCACACACTTGGTCTGGGTAATCGAATGCCTCAGAGGCTGAATGCTCACCTCCTCTGAGAGGAAAAGGGGGCCTCATGGTTGAAGCCAAGGGGATGTGGGGCGCTGGACTTTGGTCTTCACTGTGTGTTCAGCGGAGGGGCAGCTTCAGCAGATTACAGAAGGTCTCTGACTCCATTCTTTTCAAAGGAGTAGTGCCACGTAGCTCTGGTCTGAGACATTTTCATTCACTTACACAAGTCCATTTGTTGTCCAGGTTGTAACAGGAAGAAAAAAAAAAAGAAAAGAAAAGAAAGAACAACACATGTGCAGAAATCCACTTCCCTAAGCTCCTTTCTTAGGTCTCTGCTCTCCATGTCAAAAACATGATGTAAGCAGGCAGGGCCTTGGTGGCTTCTCCAAGAGTCATGCAGGTGTGCCTGTGCACCCAGGGCTTGCTTCTGCACCTTACTTACTCCTTTGAGGAGTCCTTCTCTCAAGACTTATGACCACCTGACTCCTCACCCTCGGACCCCAGAAGCAGGCTCAGCCATGACTTTAGAGCTGTGTTCTGAGGAACTGAGGGCAGCACTTTCTATTTTATTCTGTCTCCTAAGGGGGGAGAAAAGGGAGCACGGGCTTTTCCACTCACCTCACAGGAAACAAAGGACTACCATGGGGAATGCTGTGGGTTAGGACCTCTACAACCCAGAGTGTCCTGACTCCAAGCCCGGGGCTCATTCTTCAGACTAAGACTACTGGTAACTCCAGTGTGCATGGGCCAGTCTGACCCAGGGACAATGGCTTCAACCTGTGCCCCTCAGATCCCAGCAGGGACAAGGGACTAGAACTCATGTCTCCTACCTCCATTGTAGCGATAGCAGTTGTGCTTAAAGGATCATGCTGCTGAATAAATTAGGAATTTATTTTTCCAGTGGCATGTTTCTCAGGTTGGGTGGATGTTAGACCTACTTAGTTCCATTCTTAATAGGGAAACCAGTGAAAACAGGATGGAGAAGAGTGAAGAGAAGGGTCTGCGATGTGCATTTTGATATAAGATATCAAACGTTAATATAAGCTTGGGGATTAGCATAAGGATGAATTCTGGGTGTGCAGCAGGAAAACACGGGTTGCTGGGGGTATGGAGGGGAATCTTAAAAAGATGGCAGGAATAGTGAAATTTCAGGACATGGCTAAGGGTATCTGGGCATGAGATGTCTGGGTGTGGGATTTGGGGGAGCAGGGTGTCTGGCTTGGGAGTCATCTGTTATAGTGACATGGAGTTTGCCCAGAAAACAAAAAGAAAACACGAATGTAGATCACTTAGCCTTCCAGAGAGGCATACAAAAGTGGCCCTCGATCCTTAAAGGTATTAATTACTCTGTTCTGTGTTCTTTGAGTCCTTATTTTTGACTCCTGTGACATCCCATTTCTCTCATGGCATTCTGTATGTTCTCATGTAGTGGAGGGTGTGTAGACTGTGCCGTCCTACTTTGTTGGCCCCTCTGTGGTACCCAGTATGTTACAGGTGCACAGTAAATGGCTAGAATCTCCCCTGGCAGAAAGCTGGAGACAGCTCCCTGTGCACTGCTATGAGGCAGGTAGAGATGCCAGCAGTCCTGCGGAGATGGCATAAACGTGAGCATAAACATGAGCCATGCCCCAGAGTGTGGGGCCCCCGAGAGAGAGGCCAAGCCTGGTGGTACCTTCTGCTTTGGGCCTGCTGTGCATGGGCTGGGGAGCAGGGCAGGCTGCCATCCACACCCATCCCCAGCAGCTGCAGTCACTCCTTCTCTCAAGGACAGGTCTCCAAAAACACAGCACAGTCTTGGATTCTTTTCCCTGGGACAACCACACCACTACACAACCACTGTTTTGCCTATTCTTTGTACTTGGCTTCAGGCTTTTCAGAGGTGGGTTTAAATCCAAGTTTCATGCCCTGAAACTTGGCAAGATATCTTTATATCCAGAGGCAAGATAAACTCCCAGGACCCTGTTCCCTGGAAGGCTTTCTGGGGAAGGTTTTTTTCTATTGCTCTCTCATCTCACTTTTCCTTTGAAAAGAATATTATACCCTATAAACTACTAGGCAAATGTCATGTAAGTACCTGACAGACAGGAAGCCCAGCTGTGTGCACTGGTAAGAGGTACTGGGATTAGCATATTCATGTTGGTAGGTGGTTAGTTAGCTCTGTTAGGGTGGAGATTAGAACCCAGGCACGAATGGATTAATAAGCTGTGGTACACGTATACCATGGAATATTATGCAGCCTTAAAGAACGATGGTGACTTTTCCTCTTTCATATTTACATGGATGGAGCTGGAACACATTCTCCTTAGCAAAGTATCTCAAGAATGGAAGAAAAAGTATCCAATGTATACAACCCTAATATAAAGTAAATTTATATCTTTCATGTGAAGGCTACAACCCAACTATTGCACAAGAAGACGGGGAAAGGGGAGAGGGAGGGCAAGGGAGGGAGAGGGTGGGAGGAGAGAGAGGATAAAGGGTGGGATCACACTTGAGGTGCATCTTTGAAGGGTCAGGAGAAACCTACTAAATGCAGAACCCGAATGTTTTCACACAGTAAACGAGAAAATCTCATGAATGTTATGTCGAACAGTTTGATGAAAATATTTCAGATTGTATGTGAGGCCCGCACACTGTACCCCATGATTGAACTAATGTACACAGCTATGATTCATTAAAAAAAAAAAAAGAAAAAGAACCCAGGCATTGCAATTGTTCTCCCCTAGTTGGTGAGGTGCTTAGACTGGCCATGATAAGATCAGGTTAGTTAGTGTCTGCTAAGTGAATTCTGGACTCTCTTTAATATTCCCATGGACTAGATCTTGGTCACAAGGTGGAACCTTTCAGGGGTGGGGGTTACATCTCTGTAACTGGTGTACGACTCAGTGAAAGTTTATCCTGATGCTTCCTAATAATTAATTTCTTGGCATCATTCTGAGGTTGGTTGACAACAAACATGAAAATGTCCAGTCCAACTGTCTCTCTGAAAAACCCCAGGGCTCAGAACACATGGGGAGCTGGGAAGAACATGTGGGCGTATGCTGCTGGCCCATCCTTACTCTCTGCTCTTTCTGATTTCCCAGGGCTTCACCTATGTCCTCCCTGAAGGCGAGTGCTGTGGAAGGTGCCTGCCATCTGCCTGTGAGGTGGTGTTTGGCTCGCCACGGGGGGACTCCTACTCTTCCTGGAAGAGTGTAGGTTGGGGCCCCAGGGAGGGAGGGGGGGAGGATAGTGACTTACCAGGCTGGGAGTCCATGCCATGGGACAGTGTTGACCTCAGTTTCATCTCCTTCTCTGCCCTTTGCTTTCCCCACAGAGAGTTTAACTCAGGTGTTGAGATTATTGGCTGGGATTATTTTGTCCCATAGGAGCTAGTTAGGACTGCCCTAGACTTCTCATTTTGTGGATTTGGCACCCAACACCCTCCTGAAGAGTTCTCTGACCTCTCAGGGAGATTCGTGTTCTCCTGTTCACCTGAGAATCTGAGGGCCTATGTCTTCTGAGCGAATGGTTTAGGGGTGGCCTCCCCACCCTGTATGTGCTGTGGGCCTCCACCACTCCTTGCCACAGCTGCTACTGCTGTTCTGGACCACATGGACCCAGGCAGGGTCCTCAGACCCTTTCAATGATTTCCATCGAAACCTCTTGATGGTTTTAGAGAGATGGAGAAATTTATAACTCAGAGAAGCAAACAGTATTTCTCTTACCACCTCAGTTATTTCTGCAGGCCCAGATGCTATGTCTTGCCATGTTGTCAGCCCCATTTCCCCACTCCTGTCCTCTCTTGCCCCCACCCCTGCTCCAGTCCTTGTTCTAAGGCAGAGCAGCTGAGCTGTCTCCTCTGTGTCCCCCAGGTGCTCTCTGTGACTGATGCTTATCAAGCCATTTTCCTAAACACAGAGGCAGTCCTCCTGGGGAATTTGGTCCAGATGCTAGGATAGTCACAACTCTTATGCTCTGATGGAGGGATGAAGTGGGAAGTGCTGAGCCCTGGCAGCCTTGGGAGCAGGTGCCCCAAGGGCCTTACCCTCTATCTCCTCTCTCTAGGACCAAATGCACTGTGTTTGTAGAGGAGGTCAAAGGGTCACTGCTCTGGCCTTGAATGTGCCCCGTATCTGCCCTAGGCCCATTGCCCTTCTCTTCTGCAGTGATAATGAAACAACTCACCAGACTTTTCTAGATGGCTTTCCACCTCCCCCTGGCTGTTTGGTCTGTGAGTGTCCCTTCCCTATGTCCACCTCACCTTTTTGTGCCTCTGCTCCCGTCTGTCCCTCCTCCTCAGGGCTAGGGTTCAGCTTATATCAGAGGCTGCCCCATCCTAGTGGGGCTAAGAGCCGGTCCCTTTGGGACTCAGTGTTCTGGCCCCTCTCCCCATCTCTCATTTCCCTTCACAGTGCACTTAGCCATGCTCCTCATTAGGGATTGCAGAGCACAATGTGAGCTGGGCTTCCTTCTTCTAGCCCAAGTCTCTGTCTCATCCAAAGATGTGGTGTCAGCAATGGGGGAAACACACCAGAGGCCAGCAGGTGGGCAGCAGCGGGTCCTCTTACTGGTTCCTGTGCAAGACTCAGCTGGTAGATAATCAGAGGAAGGAGGGCCTGGAGTTTGCAATCAGGTCTGTGGTGGGAAGTTTGGTTGTCATGAGCCAGGACTGGGAGGCGAAGAGAAGGGCTGCAAGTGTCTGGCATTTCCTGCTCCTCATCTGGAAGGAGAAGAAAGCAAGCAGGTGCTGAGAGATGTGGTTGGGACCTGAGATGGTGGCAGAGGCCCCAGGTTGTGTCGCTGGGTGCTGACCACACAGATGGCACTCTTGTATGTTTTCTGGAGGGTCCTGCTGGCCTGGAGTTCTCGAAGGCCCTTTCAGTGCTCTGTGCCTGTGGAGCAAATCCCTGAGGTCCAGCCACCCACCTGCAGCCTCAGATGGTTCAGGAGCAGATGATGGGGCGGTCGAGGTCCAAAGCCCACCTTCTCAGTCTCCTGCCCTCTTCCCCATGGGTGGGCAGCACCACCAGGCTGGGAGTGGGTTGAGCGTGCCTTTGCACCACCCCCCGAAGACCCATGTTGCTGCTGCATGGGCTGCAGCAGAGTGCCTGGGTGTGTCTGAGCTCAGCTCAAACCAGTGCTGAGGCTGGACGATGCTTCCCTGGCTTCCTAGGTGCTTATTCAGGTGGCTGATGAGAGTGGCTGTAGGAGAACCCTGTGACTCTGAGCTAGCATCCTGGGCTGGGAAACTTTGACCCAGACCTTCTGAGTGCACTTAGTCATTCTGCTGTGTGTTCTGCCCCATGGTGGGACTTAGATGTTAAGCGGGGGCGCATCCCCAGGGTCTAGGCCAACTCCTCTTGGGACTCAGGCCCAGCCTCCCATGGCACACTGGACTAACGCGGCGCTCTGCAGGTCGGGTCCCGCTGGGCCTCGCCTGAGGACCCCTGCCTCATCCACGAGTGTGTCCGAGTGAAGGAGGAAGTCTTTGTGCAGGACAGGAATGTCTCCTGCCCCCAGCTGCATGTCCCCACCTGCCCCATGGGCTTCCAGCTGAGCTGCGGGACCTCGGACTGCTGCCCCAGCTGTCACTGTGGTGAGGCGCGGGCCCAGGGTGTGCTGGGCGGGACCCCACACTTAGGCCTTTCTCTTCCCTCTGACTCCTGAATTCTTTGCCTTTTTAGCAAGTCAGGGAGATGGGCAGATCAAAATCTTCCTGCCTATTCCTACTGCATGTGTGAGGGAGCAAATAAAATGAGAAAATCATAACATGTTCTGTAGGTCCCTAAGTGCCCAGTACCGTGCTCTGTGACATCTTTTACTGTCATGTCACATGGTCCTCACAGCAGCCGAGAGGTGGCCCTGTTGCTGCCTCTGCTACTCACAGGATGTTGGTGGTAAACTGGGATTGGCCCCTGGGCTTCTGTGATTCTGGCCAGAGACCACCTTTCTAGTTCCAGGCTGTGATGCCTCCCCTCGGGGAGGGCATTCCTACTCGCACCCCCTGACCCAGCCAACAAATACATGGCGAAAACAACAAAAACTAATTCTCTCCACTATCCTGCTCTAAATTCTTTGTGCAACTTTCTCTCCAAACTGAAAGTTTCAAAAATAGAATTTCATTCTTTCATAAACCTAAACATTCTCCCATTCATCCCTTAAATGTAAATTCACTTGAACAGTTGCTGTCCCCCTGAGGGCTCTTCTCGCTGTGGGATGGGTGGTGAGGAGTCAGGACTGGGGGGAAAGAGACCGCCCTGGGCCCTGCAAGTAGGGCCCTGGGTACCCTGGGTGTTGGCAGAGTCAGGGAGGACAGGCAGACCGGGGAGAGGGTGGCCTTGCTAGGGTAGGGGAGGCCCAAAGGGAACGGTGTGTGCCTGTCTTGCTGGTGTGTATTCTGCCTCCTCTCACGGTGCCCTTCTCTCTCCCCAGAGCCCGTGCAGGCCTGCGTGCTCAATGGCACCGTCATTGGGGTGAGCTGCTGCCTTCTTCTCCAGAGCGGGTGGTGGGGACAGGGGAGGGGTTCTGTGGGAAGGGCAGCAGCCAAGTCCTTCTAAAGCAGAAGTGAAAGGTGTGAGGGAGACCTGCCCCCAGGTGCACTTCCCTCTCCTGCGGGGCTTCCCAGCCTCCTGCATCCCAGGCTGGGATGGCTTTCCAACTCTCTAGGGACCCAGCCCCATGGTACTCACCTCTTGGCCCCCAGCCCAGGCATGTGGGCATTTCTTCTGTGGGCTTCTGTGCTCTGAAGTCATGGTATACCCTGTGCACTCCCAGTCTGTCCCCTATTTTCCTGCTTCAGCTGCCCCTTGGGCATGGAAGATCTCACTTCCACATCTCCATGCTGGTAGTGGGAAGACAAGGAAGGCGGTGGACCCACCTGAGATAGGAGGAGCATCAGAGTGACGGTCGTGGGTGCTGTGGGTAGGCAGGAGATGGCTTCTGGGGATCAGGTGAGTGGGAGGGCCTAGGAGGCCTGACCCTGTGCCTCTGGTTCCAGCCCGGGAAGACTGTGATGGTTGATGTGTGTACAACATGCCACTGCACTGTGCAGGCAGGGGCCATCTCTGGATTCAAGCTGGAGTGCAGGAAGAACACCTGTGAGGCCTGCCCCCAGGTAAGAGAGGCTGAGAGGATGGGCTGGGAATCTGGCCCATGCGGTGAGACCTCGCTGGACTCTTTGAATAAATCTGTCACTATTTTCTGATGATGGATGCTATTTGACAACTGTAAAGAAGAGACTAAATTGCATCTCTTAGACATAATTATAATTTTTGTTTTGTAAATCTTAAACATTTTCTTCTTGTGTTTTTAAAATAAACACAATATTTGCAGGGCTTAGAATGCTGTATTTACAGTTCTGCATCCTTTTTATACAATGTTGTAAGAAACATCACCACCATCCTTGGAAAACATTACATATTTACTCCATAAGTTTTTATCACATAGTTACTATGTGCATTGAATGGGTGGGTCTCAACGTGCACAACCAAACTTTCATTGTTTGACACTTAAAATAGTTCACACCCTTTTTTTTTTGCCAGATCATGCTGACTGTGTTTATTCTGAATACTTCCTTAAGGTGGATTCCTACATGTGAAATCATTATTTCTAGTTTGATAGATGAAAACTGGCATTTCATGGTTTCAATGATGACTTTTAGCCTGACCTCAGTGGGATTTTTTGAGCCTCACTTAGGCAGGGCAGGACCTGAAAGCTCAGGAGGAGGCCTCAGCTTCCTCCTCAATTCTGTGTTTGGAGCTTTTGCTATTTTATTTATTTATTTATTTTGGCTTTTGCATTTTTGAAAACACCATTGGTCAGATGAGCTTTTTGTGAGCTAGATGCACAGGTTGTGGCAATGACTCTTTCGGGCAGTGCTAGAAGGGAGCGTCTCTCCCTCAGCTCTGTGAAACTGCAGGTGGGGCTGCGGCGAGATCAGGAGGCGTCCCTTACAAATAGGGCAGCAGTGGCCAGAGCCAGGAGGTTGTGCAGGTATCCCCATGCCCTTGGGAGAAAGGGGCAAGTGTTCTACACCTGTGTTTTCCATGGCACTTAGCTCAGTGTCATGCTCAAAGTGAGGGCTTAATGAAATAGATGTGGCAAGGACGGTCTGTGGGAGACAGCCATTTCTGATAGAAGTTGGTTCAGAGTGAACATTCCTGCCTGGATTAAAAAGAAGCTAGGTACATGTTTTTGCTTTAACTTTTTTTTTCTTTTTTGCATTCACAGTGGAATGTGGGGATTTGGGGCTCGAGTGTGTGTGTATGTGTGTGAATGTGGAATAACTGTTCTAAAATACATCTGGGTTTCAATGTGGAATGAAATAATGCTGCCTGGAAGCATGTAGCATCCCTTTTACCTCGAACATTGCAGTATGACTAAGGCAGCAAAGAGAAAGCAAGAGGCCACCCCAGTGCTGCCCTGCAGGAGAGAGAGGCTGTGGCAGTCAAGCCTGCTAACTCCCCACCTGCGTCCTCTGCTGTTCCCAAGGAGCTACTGTGACTTCCCCTGTGTCTGGGGAAGTCCAGCTCTAGAACCCTGTCTTAATGTAGATTTCTAAACACAGTAGAACCTCCGTAAGTTGACAACCCAGGGTACTGTAACAAACTGATTAGCATAAAGAGGTGGTCAACATAAGGAACTAGACCTATTGTACTGTTATATACACATGGTACATGTCCAATCTTTGAAAAGAGGTGGTCAATGTAGGGAGTTGGTCAACTATAGAGGTTCTCCTGTATATAAAAACCCACGGCCTCTTTTGGTCTGTCTGTGTATTCTTCCTCTTTTCCTTCAAAATTCTGGTTTCTCCCAAGACAGTGTAGCCCCTGTCTCCCTCTTGAGAGCCTTTAGACTAGCCCGGTCTGTGTGCATCTGTCTAGCATTGCTCAGGCCTGCCTCAGTTGGCCCTATGTTAGCTCAACATCCTTCACTGGTCAGGAGGGGGTAGGAAAGGCCTCCTGGGGTTGGGTGAGTGGTGGTAAGCCCAGGCTAGGTAGGTCAGACTAAAATGTTAGCATCACCCGAGATGTGAGTCCTCCATCGCCTCCCAGACAAAAAACGGAGAGACCAGGCCCCAACCTACAACACTATGCTGAAAGGATGGTACTGGACTTAGAGGGCTGTTAGGGCAGCAGTTGGGAGCTTTAGATTGGGTGGGGGAATTGTTCTTTTTTTTTTTTCCTGATACAGAGTCTTACTCTGTCACTCACCCTAGGTACTGTAGAGTGCGATAGTGTCATAGTTCACAGCAACTTCAAATTCGTGGGCTCAAGTGATCCTTTTGCTTCAGCCTCCCTTGTAGCTAGGACTATAGGTGCGTACCATAACGTCTGGCTATTTTTAGAGATGGGGTCTTGCTCTTGCTCAGGCCGTTCTTGAATTCCTAAGCTCAAGTGATCCACTGCCCTTGGCCTCCCAGAGTGCTAGGATTACAGGTGTGAACCTCTGCTCCCGGCCTCTTCTAGAATTTTTCACGTGCATTTCTCTGTTGGCTAATGATACAGAGTATCTTATCTGCTCATAGATCATATCTTCTTTTGTGAAGTGTTTGGGATTTTTGCCATTTTTAAATCAGATTTTTGCCCTTTTACTATTGAGTTCTGGGAGTTTTTTCTGTAGTATAGATGCTAGTCCCTCGGGAGATATCTATTGTAATATTTTCTTTCAGTCAATAGCCTGGCTTGGATTTTTCTTAATTGTGTCTTCTGAAGAAGTTCAGAAATTTAAATTTTGGTAAAGGCTAGTTTATCAGTGTTTGCTTGTATGGTTAGTGCTTTTTGTGTCTTGATTAAGACATCTTTTTGTATTTTAAAGGCGTGAAGATATTCTATGTGTTTTTTTAGGAGCTTTACAGTACAGTTTTATAATTATATCTGTGCTGTACTAGGAATTATTATAGAAATGATGTAAAGTAGAGGTTGAAGATCACTATTTTCTCACATGTGGATACCCAGTGGTTCCACACCATTTGTTGAAAAAGTATCCTTTCCCTCATTGAATTATGTTGGTGTTTTTGTAAAAAAACAAATTACATATGTATGAATCTCTTGGTAGAATCTTATTTTCCTGATCCTTTGATTAATTTCTCTATCCTTATGGTCACTTTATGTAAGTCTTAAAGTTATTGTAGCTTTATGGTATGTCTTAAAATTAGATAGCATAAATCCTTTAACTTTGTTCTTTGTTAAGACGGTTTTGGCTACTTTATGGCCTCACAATTTCCATATATACATTTAGAGTCAACTTGTTAATTTTCATTAAAAAGTGTTTAAAGTGTGCTACATTGTACTGAATGTACAAGTTAACCTGGAGACAGTGGACATTTGATGATACAGAGTTTTTCCATCTATGCAATAACATGTCTCTTCATTTATTTAGGTCTTGGTCTTAGTCTGTTTGTGCTTCTAGAATAAAATACCTGAGACTGTGTGATTTATTTATTTATTTATTTATTCATTTATTTTTAGAGACAGAGTCTCACTTTGTTGCCCTTTGTAAAGTGCTGTGGCATCACAGCTCACAGCAACCTCCAGCTCTTGGGCTTAGATGATTCCCTTGCCTCAGCCACCTGAGTAGCTGGGACTACAGGTGCCTGCCACAGTGCCCAGCTATTTTTTTGTTGCAGTTTGACTGGGGCTGAGTTTGAACCTGCCACCTTGGTATATGGGGCTGGCGCCCTACTCACTGAGCCACAGGCGCCGCCCGAGACCGTATAATTTATAAGACCAGAAATTTAGGTTTTCCCCATTCTGGAGCATGAGAGGTCCAAGATTAAAGTGCCGGCAGATCTGGCGTCTGGTGAAGGTGGGTTCTTCAGAGGCAGTGCTATTCAACAGGGCCCCCACGTGTCAGAGCCCTCACGACTCATTTCCCAAAGGCCTTGCCTCTTACTATCATCACATTAAGGTTGAAATTCCAACACATGAAATTTGGAGGGCTACGTGCATCCAACCATAACAATCTTCTTTAGCTTTTCTCTGCAGTGGTTTGTGGGTTTTTGTGTAGATGTCTTGCACATATTTTAGGAAACTTATTCCCCTAGTATTTTAAGTTTTCGGATGATATTGTCAATGGAAGTTTAAAAAAATTTTATGTTCTAATTGTTGCTTTATACAATTAATTTTTTTTTTTTTTTTGAGTTAGAGTCTCACTATGTTGCCCTTGGTAGAGTACTATGGCATCACAGCTCACAGCAACCTCAAACTGTTGGGCTTAAGTGAGTCTCTTGCCTCAGCCTCCCAAGTAGCTGGGATTATATGTGCCCACCACAATGCCTTGCTATTTTTTTGTGCTGGGTTCAAACCCGCCAGCCCCAGTGTATGTGGCTGGCACTGCAACCACTGAGCTACAGGCACAGCTGTATACAATTAATTTTTTTTTATTGCTTTTGTATTCTGCAGTTTTGCTGAATTCACTTACTAGTTGTAGTAGCTTTTTTTTTTTTTTTTGAGGGCGCAGATTTCTAAGGATATTCTACATAAAAAATTTATGACACCTTCAAATACAGAGCCCTTTTACTTCTTCTTTTGCAAGCTTTATACCTTTTGTTTATTTTTCTTGCTTACCATGTTGCCTATACCGCCAGTACAGTAATGAATGGAAATGATGAGAATATTGTTTTTCAGACCTTAGAGAGAATCAATTCATTATGTATGATATAATTGTTAAGTCCATTATCAGATTGAAGAAGTTCCCTTCTCTTCTTTTCATGCTGAGAGTTTTATCATGAATGGTTTTTGAATTTTGTCAGGTAGTTTTACTGTATGTATTGAGGTGACCATGTGGGTTTCCCTTTAAGTCTATTAACATGAGGAATTGCATAGATTGGTTTCAAACAGTGAGCCAACCTTTCATTCTTTTAATAACTCCCATTTGGTCATGTTACCTTGTTTGACATCTACTGCCACATCCATTTGCTAATATTTTGTTGTTGTCTATGATTTTTTTAAAATTGTTTTTTATTAAATCATAACTTTGTACATTGATGCATTTGTGGGGTTCAGGGTACTGCTTCAGTATACAGTGTGAAATGCTTACATTGAACTAAGTAACACATTCTATGATTTTTATGTCCATGATCAAGAATGACAGGTATCTAACTTTCTTTGCTTGTAATCTTGTAATACTTTTTAAAGAGTTTTTTAGTAGGGTTATGCTGGATTCAATAAAATGCAGAGGGCAGTGTTTTCTTTTTATTTTCTTGATTAGTCTAGTTAGAGATTTATCATGTTTATTAATTTTTTAAAGTTCCAATTTTTACCTTTGCTGTTTTCCTTTTAAATTATTCTTTTCCATTTTATTAATTTCTGTTCTTTTAAAAACATTTTATGTCTTCTAATGACTTTGGGTTTCCTTTCTTTTATTGCCCTCTTCAAGTGGAAACCTAGATCATGGTTTTCTTTTTTTTTTTTTTTTTTAATCTTTTTTCAAATTAAATCATGGTTGTGTACATAAATGCAATCATGGGGTACAATGTGTTGGTTTTATATACAATTTGAAATATTTTAATTGTGCATCTTAGATCATGATTTTCCAAGATAAGCATTTAAAACATTAATTTTCTCTGCAAGGATTGCTTTTGCTGCACTCCTTAGACTTTAATACATATATTTTTATTATCTCTGGCTCAAAATATTTTCTCTTTTTGCTGTGATTTATTCTTCAATTCATGGATTATGTAAAAGTATTTTACTTAATTTCCAAATCTTTGGGGAGAGTTTCTAAATACCTTATTATACTGGTATCACCACAAACACACGAATTATGTGTTGTTCCATGACATTGCTAGGTAATAGGAATTTTTCAGCTCCATTATAATCTTATGGGGTGCAGTTACATATGCAGTCTGTTGTTGACTAAAACATTGCCATATAACTCATGACCATATAATAAACCACTTCCTACTATTCCACTGGTCACTGGGACTGTGTATATTTTTTCTCATTTTTTCCCTCTCTGTTTCAGTTTGGGCAGCACAGGTCAGTCTTAGAATTCACTGAGCCTTTATTTTCTTGTGTCTTATCTGCAGTTAATTCAATCCAGTGAATTTTTGATTTAGCATATTATATTTTCTACTTCTAGGATTTCCAGTTGATTATTTTTCTTAAAGTTTTCAGGTTGTTTCTGAAACTTTCCATCTTTTTTTCCATTCTATTCTTCATTCCCTTTAGACTTACCATATTTATCATAGTTATTTTAAAGTTCCTGCTTGTTAGTTGCAATGTAAAGGTCATTTGTGTATTTATTTCTATTGAATGGTTATTCTCTTGGTGTAGACCGAATTTTTTCTATTTCTTTGCATGAAATTCTTTTACTATGTATTAGGCATTGGTGGAAGATATGTTGAAGAGACTCTTCTGCTTTTTTCTGTAATGAAGGTTAAGTTTGGTTCTAGGAGGTGGAGGCAGGTGGTGGTTCACTTTGAACCAAAGGAGGCTTAGTTTTAAAAGTACGTTAGAGAGGGTTTATTTCAGCATTTCTCTTAGCCCTGGGTTGATTATTTTAGTCCTGAGACATAGTCTTTACTTTTGTGCAAATTTCAGTGGAAACCTGCAATGTTTAGCCCCTTTAGCTTGGTAGGATTCAGACTCCTAACTCTGTTGCCCCTGTAGCGTGGGGCAGCTGTGATTTCTGCTCAGATCTTTTAGCCATCCAGCTATTTTGTCCTTAGGCTCCCTTGTACATATATAATTAAGAGGCCAGCCAAAGATTTGAGAGGCGTTTTTATGGAGATTTTATAACTTCCTCTTTTCTGAGGGTTTTCCATTTAGTTTCCAGCTATTCTAGCAGTTCCAAACTCTTGAGACAAATACAGTCACAGTTTTCTGCTTGAGTTCCAGATGTCCAGCGCCATACAGATGGCCTTCATGGGAAAAATGGTTTAAACCTGAATCTTCTCCTTTATCGTTCCCTTTTTCAAGCTCAAATACATTTTACTTCTGATTTTTTGTATCCTCCACTGCCTTAAAAATGTTATTTAGAATATTGTGTCACTAGTTTTTAATTGTGTGCATGGAGATTAGACTACAATGTGCTGCTGTGCAATTACAAGAACCACAACTTCATCAGAGCTTTTTAAGGAGTGAAATGACACAATTAGACTTCTGTTTTAAGAAGGCCATTCTGGAAGATGTGTAGTAACCTACAGCATGGGTCAGGAGTGGAAGCAAGAAGGGAAAATAAGACAATTAGCAGAGCCCAGGGTAGATGACGATTGCTTAGATTAGAGGATGACAGAGGATGCTGGTTATGAGCAGCAGTGAGGAGTTTGAGATACATTGTGGGTAGGATTTGGTGGTGAGTGTTGATGAGAAAGAGGGAGGAGTCAGGGATAACCCTTCAGATTTCCAGTTTGAGCAACTGGTTGATGACATCATTTAACCAAATAGGGAAGACTGGAGAAAGATGAGATTTGGGGCAAAAATCAAGCTTCCTGTTGGATATAAGTCTCAAGGTGATTATAAAACAAACAACTGCCTAGTTAGCAATTGAATTTTTAAGTCTGGAGCTCAGGGGACAGGTCTAATTTAATGGTCTGGCTGCTGCAACTTGAGTGAGATGCACATATGTGGAGGGAAGGCATGCCACCTGTGGGAGTGAGAACTGACACAAGCTTGTTGGAGCTGCATGCTGACTCCCCAGATTCCAGGGTAAGCTGCTGAATAGAAGAGATGACAGACCTGCAAGGTAAGTCTTCTCATAAATGGGATGTTCTGGGAGCTTAACTGTGGTTGCTGTTTTCCCCCCTGGATATAGGGTTATGAGGAAGAAAAGAATCCAGGCAAATGCTGTGGGAGGTGTTTGCCTGTAGCTTGTACCATTCAGCTAAGAGGAGGACAGATCATGACACTGCAGGTAGGAGTGAGCTGAACTTGGGGGATTCCTCTCACATCACCATCTTGTTTCCTATTTTGGAATCTTCTCTTCAGGGAGGAAGGACTAAGTTTGGTTCAATATTGGCTGCTTTTGCCACCTCTTTCTGATTTTGTAAAGAAAAGATGGCTGACTTATGAAAGGCACAGATTCTTCTCTTTGATTTAGTTATTTTATTGCTCTTGTACACAGAAATATAGTTGGTGTATGGTTTCATGATTTGGAGTTGGTTGACCTGTAAGAGTTTCTCTCCAGTTGAGATTCTGTAAGACCAGACAGGTGGCCATCAGGGTGAAACAAACCCTGATCTATGAAGGTCAGATCTAGCAGGTGGGCCTGGAGGGAGGTGGAGCCCCTGGTTCATCTCTAGTTCTTGAGCAGCTAGTTTACTATTGCTATGTCTCAATCCTTTAACCATTTAAATGATCAGTATAGTGGGAGGATTCTCTACCTTTATGCAGCCATATTCATAGTAAAGAAGTCATAAAACTGGTACCCCACTTTGGTTCTGTGTTCTAGGTGTGGGGACTTTATGTACTGTCTCATTTTTGTTCCACACTTCTCCAAATTGCTTCAGCAACTCCCAGACCATAGTTTGAGGTGGCTTTGTAAACCAAATACTGTCTTTGAATTTGCTCTGCCAACTCCCCTTGTTTTCTTTCCAGCGTGATGAAACACTGCAGGATGGCTGTGACAGTCACTTCTGCCAGGTCAATGAGAAAGGAGAGTACATCTGGGAGAAGAGAGTCACAGGCTGTCCGCCTTTTGATGAACACACGTGTCTGGCTGAAGGAGTGAGTAGTCACAGCTCAGACCCTGATTTCCTCTTGACTTTCTCAATCCTAGACTCTAAGCACAAAGTCCATCTGCACAGTGTGGAGCTCAACTTGGATGGGACTCCCCAGTGTCCAAGGAAGATCTCTGACCTGGTTTAAGAACGGATGAAATTACAAGATCAAAACCCAATGGAGAGACAAAATTCCCTGCAGTATAAGATGCTTAAAAAAAATCTTTCCCTTGAGGGAGGCTGAATCTGTGATCCTTCAATAGGAAAGTGAGAGATCAAACTGATTTCCAGTCTCTCTGGGAATGATGAGCCTGATGACTCAATTAGGAGGGAATTTAGAATGATCAAAATTGTTTCAGCCTGGTCAGATAGGATAGGGTGGTCCATCTGTTCACGTTTGTGATGTGAAGGCAAGGCTTACATCTAGAGACTTAAGCTTAGGGCTGTGATATCAGACCTAGAAACTGGTCTGGAGTAACCTGAAATCTTTCCACTGTGTACTATTTGTGCCTAACCGGGGCCTTTGTTGTTTTCTTAGGGGAAAATTATAAAAATTCCAGGCACCTGTTGTGACACATGTGAGTACATTACTACTATCTTCTCCTAAATGGGATGTTCTGTTTATCCTGAAGCCTGTTAGACAAAGCCCATTAGACTAGCCATATTTCTTGATCACTGGCCAGTCATTACATTTAATCTTATAGGGAAAAGCCTTCCTTCATTTGGTGTCATTAGACTGTCCTCTGCTCAAACCCCTTTCAAATGCCCATGGAACAATCTCTTTTCCCCTTTTCTTCACACTCCTTACTGTTTCTGGTCTCTTGTGTGCATTTCCCCTCATGGAGTCTTTGGTTGCCCATAGTCCTATTATGGGGGAATATCTCCCATCTACAACCAGAGCTCCCTGAAGACAGAGACCCTTGATCCCTGACCTTGACAGAGTAGATACTCAATATGTATCTATTCACGAGTGTGCTGCAGCTCCGATCTTGCAGAGTGGATGCTCAATACATACCTGTTCATGAATGAGATGCAGCTGTCTCAAAGAGAAAGAGAAGATACCAGCTGGCTAGTGATAGCTTACTGTGGGCTGTGGGCTGCAGGGAACATAAACTGCCCTCTTACAGATTCATTCAAGTTTATTACCTCCTCTTCTTCACTCTCAGCTCCTTTTTCTCCCTTTTTTGAGACCAAACCTGTCCAGGCTAGAGTGCTGTGGTGTCAGCCTAGCTTACAGCAACCTCAAACTCCTGGGCTCAAGCAATCCTCCAGCCTTAGCTTCCTGAGTAGCTGGAACTATAGGTGCCTGAAACAACACCCAGCTAATTTATCTATTTTTAGTAGAGATGGGGTCTCATTCTCACTCAGGCTGGTCTCAAACTCCTGAGCTCAAGGCATGGATCCTTCTGCCTCAGCTTCTCAGAGTGCTAAGAAGATAGGTATGAGCCACCACACCCAGCCTCAGTGTCTCTTGACGTCGCAGTTATGTCATGCTGAGTGGTACTAATCACTCCCAGCAAGAGCTTTGGAGATGGGGCTCACAAGTCTGTACATCAGAAAGCATTCTTCCCACACATTCTTGTGTTCATAGACATAAGTGAGTTTCAGAATCCCAATGTTAATATTGTATTTTCTGAATATATAATTACTTGTATAGACTAACAATTATTTTAGATTTTTTTTTTTTGAGACAGAGTTTCATTATGTCACCCTCAGTAGAGCGCTGTGACGTCACAGCTCATAGCAACCTCAAACTCTTGGGCTTAAGAATCTTTTGCCTCAGCCTCTCAGTAGCTGGGACTACAGGTACCCACCATAACCCCCAGCTATTTTTTGTTGCAGTTGTCATTGTTGTTTAGCTGGCACAGGCTGGGCTTGAACCTGCCAGCCTCAGTATATGTGGCTGGCACCACAACTGTTGTGCTACGTATACCAAGCCTTTTTTTTTTTTTTTTTTTAATTTTGACTTTGGGTTTATAGGCCTATGCTTATTTTCAGGTAGGAAAAGGATGAGTGAACACATGAATACCTTCAGTGTTCAATCATTCATTCTTTTCTTTTTTTTTTTTTTTTAACAAGTCCATTGCTTAGTAATTCATTCTTTTCTTGCTGGCTTACTCCAACAGCCTCTATAATTGCTGTAACCAAATCTCAGGTTGAGGAAATATTCTGAACACAGTTCTTTCTATGGTTCCCATCTGAATGGTTTAAAAATGTGAAGTCAGGAAGCTGTCAGAGAAGATGAATTCTCTCTAGGCACAGTGCACATGGAATCTGATTAAGAGACTGTTATCTACAAAAGCACCGAAAAGGGGCCTCTGAGACCTTTAATAAGGAAAATAAGCCAGGCTTAGGGATTTAAATCTATGGCAAAATAATATAGTGTGTTGGCCTAAGTATGTTTTTCTTATTTATCCTGTTAATGCAGTTGGCAGGCTTTACCTTTAAAATGAAATTATTTAGAAAATTGGGAGGCAGACTAATAATGTAGTTAGAGTTGATTTAGATTTGGAGCCATCCAAGAATGGAAACTCCTAGTGTTCAGATGGGAATGGTAGGCTGGAATTAAATTTTTGAATTCTCAGTGGGCCAAGCAGAGATTTAGGTCTGAATGCCACAGTCTCCTGTATATAAGGGAACTCATGCTGGCAACCTGGAGACAGCAGTACCCAAAAAGGAGACTTCAGAGGATCTTAGGGATCTTCTGGGCCCCTATGTGGCCATGGCTGTTTGCCTTTCCTCTTAACCAAAGGCAGGGATGCATAGATAATAATTACATTTACTGGCAATGTCGTTGCCCATTAGCTTCTGGATATGGTTATAAGGACAAGAGGGCTGTTCCAGACATTATGGATTTTAGAGTCTGCGATTATATAAAAGCAAGTCTCATTCATCTGTATCACCAAAGTATAGTGAATCTAGCCTCTTCCTGTAATTAAAATTGTACTATTAAGTGAGTTAAATCTAGCAGTAACGACATCTCTGAATATGAAGGGTTTGAAGCAGCTGTGGTGACCAGGATAACTTCATTCTCGGTGGCTGGCTCCTGTTATTTATTATGAAATAGACCTATTTTCAGTCCAGTGAGGGTACCACTGGCTCAGACAGACCCCAGGTTTCCTCTCTCACCTGTCCTTAGGTGAGGAGCCTGAATGCAAAGACATCAGGGCCCGGCTGCAATATGTCAAGGTGGGGAGCTGTAAGTCTGAGGAAAAAGTTGACGTTCACTACTGCCAGGTAAGGGCCTCTAACTTTAAGAAGGCCTGGGTGAGGAGGGCTGAGTCTCTTCATTTGGACATATCTCTTTAATTACATTCCAAAAAGATCATAGAGAGGAGAAGGGAAAGAAACTGAAAGTATTTTTTCCCCTAAATAAATGTTTTATTGAAGTAACTGGGAACTTTTGATCCTAGAGGGGGAAAATAACTGAGAAAAGACTCAACCAAGTCCTTAAAGAGAACGGAGAGTTATTTATAGAAGACAGGGCTGCGTTTTCTGAAGATCAATCAAATATGCATAAAAATTTCAGCTAGAGGGATCTGGGTGTGATATCACCATTGAATAGGGGAAATGTCAGACATCCCTGAGATCTGCCTTTACAAACTGCCCAACGGTCCTGGGTGTCTGTGGACGTGGCCCTGCTTGGAGGGGTGGGGAGGGAGCAGGCTTCCCCAGAGTCCTGCTCACTCAGGGGTACCCACCACTGTGCCTCCCTGCCCTTTCTGCTGCCTTGCAGGGCAAATGTGCCAGCAAAGCTTTGTACTCGATTGACATTGAGGACGTGCAGGACCACTGTTCCTGCTGCTCCCCGACGCGGACGGAGCCCATGCGGGTGCCCTTGCACTGCACCAACGGCTCCGTGGTGTACCATGAGTTCCTCAACGCCATGGCGTGCACGTGCTCCCCCAGGAAGTGCAGCAAGTGAGGCGTCCTGCAGCTGTTGGCTGCCTCAGCCCAACCAGCTAGAGTTGTCCTCTGCATGTTCTGCCCTAGTGCCCTCCTGGACTCACAATAAAGGCCATGCTCTCATCTTGCAAAAGGCTTCTGGTGTGCTGTGTCTTCTGGCAGAGATGGCAACTGTAGGCTGAGGCTGAGTTCTGAGCCTGGCTCTGGGGGGCGGGGTGCATCACAGGCTCCCTCTGGAAGCACTCCGGCCCCAGTGTCTGTGGGAGGTGCTACCAACCTTTGGGGAAAGAATGGTGTCTTTGCTTCCATGGGGTGGGCAGGGCGTAGCATACTTCTTCAGAAACTCAGCACAGTGGACCGAAGAAAAAGGGATTTGCTCAAGAAGCCTGGGTTCTTCAAGCAGTGACTCAGGGGCTTCTGACCATAGCAGAGGGGTGGATCTTGGAGCCAGGGTCCTGTTGAGGTAGATACAGCTATTGTCAGAGGGGCTGACAGTGTGGAGAGGGTGTTTAACCAAGTGTGCAAGGGTTTCTTTGAGCCCTTGGCTCCTGTGTACCCTTCGTGGCCTCTGCAGGAAGGGAGAGGTGCTGAGGACTGAGGGGGACCTGGGAACAGGTGCTGGCAGGTGCAGCATCATCATCCCATCATGGACCCAGCCATGAGGGGTGAGCCCCGGGCTGGGAGGCAGACCTGGACTCCACCTTTGGCCCTTGCTCAACTGTGTGGCTTCAAACAAGCCCTTTCATGGTTTTCAGACTCAATTTCCTTGGAAATTTCCTTTCCGTGGAAAGCATGAATATTAGTTTCACGCATGGGATGCTAAGGATAAAGAACTTGAGCCTGACATAAAGCCTGGAAATCCTTAGGTAACTAACTATAAGTTGTTCTATTAATAACATTTACAGAATAAGTTTACACATATATACTAGCAAAGGGGTAGAGACTCTAGTTGGGGAGAGAACACCCATGAGAATGAAGGGGCTATCCTGGACGTAATAGGAATTTAATGGAGAATTGACTTTCATTCCAAATTCTTATAACACGGGTGAGACTCAACTCATTGAGAACACTGGATGGTGGAGCTGGGCAGGGTTTAGACATCATCTAGTCCACTGTCCCTCCTCCATCCCTGTACAAATGATGAAAACAACTCAGAGAACTCAAGTGACTTGCCAAAGGTAACACAGGTGCTTGGGTGGGAGGGTCAGGTTCAGAACCCAGGTGTCTGGACACCTAGACGAGAACCCCCAGGATGCTCTGCCAGAGCCACACGATCTGCGGCTTATGGATTCTTTCCTTGCTACCGTGGAAACCAGCGGCCACTGCATTTCTAAGTCTCCACCTTTTCTGTTATCATCTAGCATTAACTTTAAGAGAAGCTGCCTTACAGCAAAATGGCATTGATTATGTTGGGTAGTTCAGTGGGATAGAGGGAAGAAAGAATGGATAGAAATTTTATATAACCACTCAATAATTCAAAGGTTGTCATCTCTACATCTATCACCCTGCCCCCAACTTTGAGTAGCCTCTAAGGTCTCACTTAGTAGGAAACCAGATCCAGGGACAGGGAATTAACTGTCACTCTATGACTGATCACCTAACACTCCAGAGGGGACAAGGTGCTGTTGAAGGCCTCAGACACAGGGAAACTCAGCAGGGAGCAACCTCTTTGGCATAAATTGTCAATTTCCTATTGCCTGTGCTTTGCTAGCCTGAGCGGCTCGTGTTTGCTGATGTGACTGTTTACCGTCAATAAAAAAGCTGACTCAGGAAAACTGAATGTTTTGATTAAGAAAAATAAATACAATGTTAGGGAGCTGGATAAAAAGGATGCAGAAAGAGAAACCGATGGAAGTAGAGTGTGTGTGATTATCTCAGCAGTCTTCCTTTATTTACAGATATTCCAAAGGCAGGGTCTATCCCTGATCTCAGGGATCCTCTTGTTTGCTCACCCTCAGATGAGACAGCACACCCCAAAGTGAGTGTTTTAGGGGGAGTCTCATGGAAGGAGGGTACAGGGATTAGGAACGTGCTAGAGGAGAGGAGAAAGGGCATGGTGAAGGAGCAATGGCAAGAGTGTTCCTAATTCTTCTGAGATTGAAAGACATGGAGAAGGGTCCCTAGAAGTGAGAAGGGCATTGTTAAGGAAAGAAGTGAGTAGCAAAATGTAATAAGCCTTAGGGCGGGCTGTCTGCTCTGGGATCCTGGTATCCTGGTAGTGACAGATTATTTGACTGTAACATTTCAGTGTCTTCATCTGTAAAATGGGTACATTGCGGTAATCACCTCCTAGAATTATTGTTAGTATTAAAATAAGGACCATAGGTAATGCACCCTGAGAGGGTGTCTGAGGAAGAGGAAGTCCACTAGAAGCATCAGCCATTGTTACTTGCAGTGGGCAGAATAAAGCCCTGGGTTGGGGCATCACACTTTTTGTTTTCCTTCCGTTCTGCCCTTGACTGTGTTGTTGTACATCTAACTCCCTTTACTGCCTTGGGTTCCTCATCTGTAGAATGGAGAGCAGTCTTCACTAGCTTACTTCATCAGGATGGGGGAGAAGTCTTCATGATTAAAGGTCAGTGATCACAAATAGCATACTGGGCTTTAACACTTTGATTTTAGAGGCCACGGTATTAATGAACTTGTTTTATTTCCAGGCATCTTGGAATTGTAGATACATAGGTCACTATGAAAGTTTTGAGACAGGCTGTGTTATGATCCATTATTTTACTTTCAAGAAACACAGTTGACAGTGTCCTTTCTTATTCACCGGTGGAAGTTTCGACTTGCTTGGTTTATCAGTGTTGCTGGGAGGGCTTCAAGTACTGTGTTGATTTTTTTGCATCTCAAAACTTTCATAGTGACACATATCATCTTCCAGAATGGCCCTTAGGACGTTTTGTCTTCCATCCCTCTCATGGCTGGGGACCCAAACCATTCCAGAAAGATGGCAGGCCTCCTGTTCTCTGGGGATGGAGCTTCCATAGTCACCTCCACAACCCTCCTTAATCCTGGGGACGCTCATAAAACTCACCTCCCCTCCAGCCTCTAGAAGCCCCTCTTCTGTCCTACTGTCCCGTGTCCATCTATTCTCCAAGTCCTGCTCCCTTTTGTCCCTCTAGGGACAAGGTGGGGACAACTGGTGGCAAGGTAGAGTGAAGGCAGGTGTGAGGGGCATGTCCAGGGGCTAGCAGCTGGGCTGTCCCATAGAAGAGGGTGACCCTGTGGGGCGGCGGGAAGGAGGCTTTGCTGGCAGGATTGGAAACTAATCAGCCAGACGGTTCATGAGATAATCCGGCTGAATTTTTACACTTGAACCAGGCTGTGAGGGGCCGGCCCGGGCCGAGAGGAGCAGGCGGCAGTGACCGCCTCGCCCCCGCTCCGTGAACCCGAGCGTGTCCTGGGCTCACCCCGACCGCCGGACCGCGCTCCTCGACGCCGCCGCCGCGGGGCTCCGGCGCCCGTGCGCCCGGGGCGGGAGAGCGGGCTCGGCTTGGGCGGCGCGAGGCCGGAGGCCGGAGACGCGGGGGGAGGAGGCGGCGGCAGCAGGCGAGGGCGGGCGCGCCCAGAAGGAGCTGAGCCGCGATGGAATTAGCCCGCGGCCGCCTAAGCCTGTGGAGAAGCTCGCGCGGCCGCGGGGCCGTCCAGGTTTCGCGTCCCCGCTGCCCGCGCCATGGCTTCCCCCCGGCTGCGCGGTGAGTCTGACCTGCCGGGACCCCGGTCCTGGGCGTCCCGCAAGTCGTAGGTGGGAGGTGAAGGGGCCGCATCCTGACTCCTGCCCTTCAGGACTGGTGACCCCAAGTGAACCTGGACAGGGTGGTGTGGGAAGCTGAGGGACGCCCGGGCAATTTCCGAGAAGGTAGGACTAGAGGGAGAGGATGGCGGGCGGCCTCTAGGTGATTGGTGACCAATTCCTACCGCCGCCAGATTTTGCCTCTCCTTGTTACAAGCCCCTGGGATGCTTAGCTTAGAGTATCTGAAGGTAAAAGAACAACCGTGCAGGTGGAATGCAGGAAGCCTGCTGAGGGCGGAGTCAAGTTAACTTCGGAGTGGCCTCACAGTTTCAGAAAGTCCTTTCCAGTCCTTACCCAAGACCATGTTCCTCGGGGTGCAGGGAAGCGTGGTATGCTTTCCCTCGGGGCTTTTCTTAGAGGAAAAGAAAATTGAGGTGGAGTTTGGGGGAGGAGGACCTTATTTTACTGCATTTGGGCAGGGTTGACAGGGCCTTTGCTGTATGTTTTGCTTCTGGTAGTTTCTGAGAGAGGCGTGAGGTAGGGCAATGCCAGCTCCTTTGGCATGAGCAATGAACTGAAGCTGCTGCACCGGGATGTCAGTCATACCCTGATGCTTTGTGAGCAGATGTGGAGAGAGCTGCCTAGCGACCATAGTCTGGGGCAGAAGGTCCCTTTGGGCAGTGTCATGATCTTCCTCAACTCAAAGGAAAGTAGGTGGAGGGAGGATCTTAGACAAGGCGAGAGCTCTTCCAGAAGACTATGATGCTCGTGTCCCCTCCACTCTCCTGGACCTTGTCCTTGGGACCCGCCATCAGAGTCCTGGCCCAGTCTTTCTCTCACCCTGGCTCAGCTGCTCTTGGGCATTCCTGGCCCACTGCTCCTCTCACTGTCTTACCATGCACCTATTATTTTTGGAGCAGAGGACCTGATACAGTCCTTTCCAGCAATCTCTTCTCCTCTCTGACTTGCCTCTATGTATACAGGGACACTTTACAGATTATAGGGGCTGTGTAAGTGGCACAGGCAGGATCCAAACACAAACCTTGGATTCTAGTCCAGTTTCTAGGTGTGCTTTTGCTCCATCTTTCATTGTAGGGCAAGGATGAGGGGTGAGAGGAGTTTGGGCCTAAAGTGAAGCACGTCTTATCGTTTTCTGGAAATCCACCCATGCTGTAAACCCTTTATGCTGGCTCAGAGAAGCCTATTCCACCCTATGCATGTTGCTAGCACAACGTGGAGATCAGAAATTGGCTGCTAGAGGTGGGGATCTTGCCTCTAGCACACATTACTTGTTTATAATCAGGTGGTAGGGAAGGCTCTCTATGGTCGTGAGTTTGAGTAGATTACACTAAATGAAAGGACAAGCCATGCAGTTATCTGGAAAATTATCTAGCAAAGAAAAGTATAGGCAAAAAGACCCCAAACCAGAAAAGTGCTTAGCTGACACAAAATGTAGTGAAGAGGCCAAGTGGCAGGATCAGAGGGACCTTGGGGAAGAGTGGGCAGAGCCAGCTGGACCATGCAGCGTCCTGTGGCTCAGGCCCTGTGTTCTTGGCATTCAGAAGGAAAGGGGGACTAACATTTATCCTTGAGCATCTACACCAGACATGGTGCTAAGTGTTTTGCCTCACAACAACTTTGAGAGTCAGTAGTGAGCACATTTCATTCATGAGGATCCAAGGTTCAGATACATTAAGAAATATCCCTATGATAATGTTGTTCACCACTGAATAATCACTGCTGGATGAAGCCAGAATTCATGCAGCTCTTCCAGAGGACTGTGGTACTATGATACTACATGGATCCTACTCCTGAATATTTTCTACTACCTCAGCTTGTTGCTTTGGTTGTTTTTATAAGGAGTTACTAGAAGAGAGTTTAGGATGCTAGTAATGGGGGTTGGGAAATGTGGGTGGAACTAAGGACTTAAGGGAGATATTCATTTTGCAAGGCTGTTAGGTGAATGCTGTGGTTGTATTCTAGGCAAGGGCTGTGACATTATTTCCATCTGGAGTCATCATGGTTAGTTTATTTAGTGGGATCAAGCCTATGGAGGCTTGGAAATGTACTATAATGTTGTATCAGAAAAAATGGGCAAAGAATAGGGGCTATAATTGTACAAAACACTTATTCATGATCTTCCTGACAGCCAGGACAGAAGGGAAACAATAAATTACATAGCTCTCATTGTGTAATAACAGGAGGCTAGTTCATTGACATTAAGCTTTAAGAAGAATGTCATGGTGACATTTATGTAAAACATTGCCCAACACGATGAGCTAGGAGGTTTTAAAAATGTGTATTATTTATCACATGGGGCATTTATCATATTGTTTCTATTTTTTTTAAAAAAGGGGATATTTCTGTTTTATTCTTTTCTGGCTCTTTCTTCTGTATTATATTTTTAAAAATGCTCTTTGTAAACCATGAGACTTATATTATGACCAATTAATGGGTTAAACCTCTAATTCGAAAAGTGGTGGATAATGCCATATAGAAGACTCAGTAGCTAATAGTCCATTTGGAGCTGTGGCTCTCAATCTCTTTTTCCTTCCCTTTATATGAGAGGGGTACACATAACATTTCCATCAGAAACAGTTCTTAATCAAGTTATCTGTTATCATTTCCCTTCAGCCTAGTGAATATCTTTTCGCATTTCTTGAGGTACAGGTCTGTTGGTGAAATTCTCTCATTCTTTTGTGCTTTTAAGAAAAATGTCTTGGCTCGGGCCTGTGGCTCAAGCGGCTAAGGCGCCAGCCACGTACACCTGACCTGGTGGGTTCGAATCCAGCCTGGGCCTGCCAAACAACAATGATGTTTGCAACCAAAAGAAAAATGTCTTTATTTCACTCTCAGTTTTGAAGGATTTATCATTGGATGTAGATTAATGATTTGGCAGGTTCTTGCCCCCCAGCATTCTGAGTGTCTTTCTTTGGGTCTCCATTATTTTGATGAAAAGTTAGCCTTAATTCATATTATTATTTTACTCACATATAATCTCTTTTTAATCTCATAGCACTCAAAACTGGATTTTCAGTTTTGGTTTTCAGTAATTTGACCATGATATTTCTAGTTATGGTTTTCTTTGTATTTTTTGTTTGTTTGTTTGTTTATTTACTTGAGTTTACAGGAATTCTTAAATCTGGAAGTTATTGTAGTTTATCAAAATTTAACACGATTTCAGCTACTATTTCTTTAACTGTTTTTTTTGGCCTATGTTTATTCTCTTTTTTTCGCCTTGGAACTCCGATCACATGTATGTTCAATCGTTTGGTATTGCCCTACTAGTTCCTGAGGTATGGTTACACTTTTTCCAATCTTTAGTTCTCCGTTCTCCAGATTATATACTTTCTATTTAGGTGTGTACACTTTCTTTTACTTTACTGATCCTTTTTCTACCTTCTCCAGTTTGCTGTTCAGCCTATCTAATGAATTTTTCTTTTTAGTAATTATAGTTTTTAGTTCTAGAAATTTCATTAAAATAGCTTTATTGAGAAATAACTTATGTATCATAAAATTCACCCTTTGAAAGTACAATTCAGTGCTTTTTAGTGTATTTACAGTTGTGCAAACATTGGCACAATCCAATTTTAGAACATTTGCATTGTCCTAAAGAGAAACTTCATATTCAGTGGCGGTGACTCACCTTTCCTTCCACCCCCAGGCCTTGGCAATGACTAGTCTACTTTCTGTCTCTATAGATTTGCTATTCTAGACACTTTATATAAATAGAACCAGACAATACGTGGTATTTTGTACGTGAATTCTCAGCACAGTGCTTTCAAAGTTCAGTCATTTTATTTTATTATATGTATCAGTACTTCATTCCTTTTTATGGCTGAATGATAGTTCCTTGAATGGATATACTATATTTTGTTTATGTGCCTGTCAGTTTGTGGGCATTTGGACATTCTCTTTTTGGCTACTACAAATTGTGTGAATTTTCATGTGCATTTTTTTTTTTAATTTCTCTTGGTTGTATGCCTAGGAGAGGAATTGCTGGGTAATATGTTTAATTTTTTTAGAAACTCTCAGACTATTTACTAAAGTGGCTATACCATGTTACAGTCCCACTATCAAAATATGAGAGCTTCAAACTCATTAACATTTATTATTCACCTTTTTTGTTATAGTCATCCTCATGAGTGTGAAGTAGTATTTACTATGGTTTTGCATGAACGCAGAAGCA
Source organism: Perodicticus potto (assembly GCA_963574655.1). NCBI lineage: Eukaryota > Metazoa > Chordata > Mammalia > Primates > Lorisidae > Perodicticus > Perodicticus potto. The sequence goes on along the minus strand of CAUYRH010124351.1, from coordinate 11,904 downwards.
AGAGAAGCTTATCACTGGAGAAGAAGGAAACACTGTTGTGCCCGGAAATACATGTGTCTGCTTTGGCCCTGGGCTATACAAGTGGTGTGTGCCCCAAGCAGGGGCAAGACCCTCTGCTTCCATGTCTTCTGTTTGGCTTCCTGACTTCTAAACATGCTTTAGATCATAGATCATATTATCGGCTTAAAAATCAGACTGAGTCTGCACAACCCAAGTAAATTAAAATGCTAAATGCCACTAAATGTAGTTCAGAGGTGCTTGTATTTGATACAGTTTACAGATGTATGGGAGACATGTCCACCTGCTGTAACGAACAGGAAGGCAAGCATCTTTCTCTAATTTGACAATATAGACATGTGACATTCCGGGAGGAACCTCAAGAAACAACAGAATATGTTAGTCAACTACTGTTTCACGAGCTCACCATTCATTTATTCATTCCTTCTTTCATTCAGAAACCATTTAATAAGCATTTACCACACAACCTGCCTTATTCCAGGTGCTGAAATTTGAAGCCCTTGGAGCCTACTTGAGGAGACAAATGTGTAAATCTGTAGCTTTAATACAGTATAATAAGTGTGACCATGCCGCACCAAACTTATCATTTTTGGTAGACTCCTAATAACAGAGACTCCTAGCTGCTTACTAAATCCATGTTCTCTTTTTCTTCCTGAACATGTACCTAGACCTTATTTCCTAGCCTTCCTTACTATTGGTCATGGTCATGAGACTGAATGCTAGCTAGAGGAGTCTGAACAGAGTGATACGTGGCCCTGGCCCCTAGAAACCTTCTGTACCTGCTTCTCTTTGCTGTCTTCCCCTTTCTAAGGTAACAGGAATGTGAACTTTCATGTCCACCTTGAAAGTCTTGGTTGAAATTGGTAGAGTCCCTATCACCTGAGTTCCTGAAAAACTCCGTTCTATTCCACCAACTCGTTTACCAGCCCAGAACTATTACTTTAGCAAGAAGTCAACTGTTGTTAGGTCTTATCCTGTATTTATTTTGTAGTCTATTTGTCATATTGTCTCTCTGAGCATTATACTAACTCATTTAGTATTCTTCATTATCAGCTTGGATAATGATAAATAACTCTACCTCCAAGTGCAGTAACTCAGTCCAACGAGATACTGTCCACATCAAATATCCATACTTCAAAGCCTTGCTTAACAGAGCTTTTCCAAAATTTCTTTCAACTTGACAGATTTAACAGCTGTTTCATAACTTTGTTTATTACAGGTGGGGAGAATTAGTCAAAGACAGGAGCCAGATATCACTAGCTTTGACCCTTACCACACTCCGACACATAGTAGGTCCTCAATGAATGGGTGGATGAAAAATTGAAATGATGACAAGAGGAACAGAGAAAGATTTCTGGACAAAGTCATCTCTTCTGTGCTTTCTGGTCTAGAACTCTGGAGCTTTGATTATGTTAAATTCAAGTATTCTTGAGCAAACACAAAATTGTTTTTATATAAAAGTTTGGCTTTGACTTCAATTACTCCCATAGTATACCTCTCCTTCAGGATAAGAATTAAGGTTGGGCTCTTAGCTTCTCTTTAAAAAATAAGCAAATAAAATGATTTTCTTCTTTTTTAAAGTATGAGGATCGCTTTTGGATACAAAAGAGTCCTATCATTTTTGACCCTTGCCAATCATCTACATCTGAAACTATTTCCTAACAAAGTACCTTTTGATTAAAAACCTGACTTGCATGAACTTCTGCTTTCAGTAGTGGGGGAATAACTGGTACTGGGGATAGACATTCTGCCATAAACTACAAAACTTGGAAAATATCTGAGTCAATCAGTTTTAGGCACTGACAACTTCTAGTACATAAGTACAATCCCTCACAAATTTAACCCTGTAGTAGGGTTATTGACTGGGGTTCAGGGATCTGGAGTCCAAATAAAGGAGAGAGATCCCACTGAACTGAGGAGGCAGAGATAAAAGTTTAGAGCAGCTAAAATGGTTGGAAGTTATGGAGCAGAGCACAAGAGAGGAGGAATCGGCTCGGCGCCTGTGGCTCAACAAGCTAAGGCGCCAGCCACGTACACCTGAGCTGGTGGGTTCGAATCCAGCCCAGCTCGCCAAACAACAATAATGGCTGCAACCAAAAAATGGCTGGGCGTTGTGGCGGGCGCCTGTAGTCCTAGCTACTTAGGAGGCGGAGGCAGGAGAAATTGTTTGAGCCCAGGAATTGGAGGTTGCTGTGAGCTGTGATGCCATGGCACTCTATCCAGGGTGACAGCTTGAGGCTCTGCCTCAAAAAAGAAAAAAAAAAAAAAAAAAGAGAGGAGGAATCTGTGTGAAAGCAGGTGCCCCAGAGGTCTCTTTGGGGATCCTTCCTGAGTCTTTGGCTAGGAGTGTGGCTTCCTATGCATAGTATGAGACATATAAAAGAGGCTGCTGCAACACTGAGATCAGAACAGAGATGCTAGAAACAGTACTGGAAGATACTGAAGCTTTATCCCAGCACAGTGGAAAGACCTCATTAACACATCCTAAAACTCCAGGCATGCAACCCAGACTCCTGGGGACTTTTTTTAGTAATAAGAATTATGCATCAGAGATAACTTACTCTAGAAAGACTCTAAAAACATTAAGGCCAAGCCTTAAAAAGATCAACAGGGAAGACAGAGTTTAGAGGTTGAACACTGCTAAATTCAAGAGTCTTGGGAAATGCCCCCCAAAACAAACAAAAAACTAAAAACAATAACAATGTCCCCCAATCCCAATCAAAGCTAAATAAACTCTAAGTGATGAGTCAGTAATTGAACTTCCTGCTACAAATAAAAAAAATTGTCCTTTTGATAGGAAGATAATGTTGTATCTTTCACAATATCCAGTATACCATAAAACTTACTAGACATTCAGAGAAATAGTAATAAGTGACCCATGAAAAGAGACCAAGGAAATAACAAAATGAGAAGGCAGCCAATGAAGAGGGAAAAAAACTATTTGCGATTCATGCACCAGAGAAAGGGTTGTGATTCAAAATATATAAGGAGCTCATACAACTTACTACCATAAAACCAAAAAGCCCAATTAAGAAGAGGTCACAGGACCTGAATAGACATTTCTCCAAAGAAGATAGAAAAATGGCCAACAGGTGTATGAAAAGGACGTCACTAATCATTAAGGGCATGTAAATCACAACTGCAATGAGATGTGATCTCATATCTGTTAGGATGGCTGTTATGCAAAGGACCAGAGATAAGTTTAGGCAAGGGTTTGGAGAAAAGGGAGCCCTTGTACACTGCTGGTGGGACTGTAGACTGGTATAGCCATTGTGAATGCTGATAAATAAATTAAAAATAGAACTATTGTATGACCCACCAATCCCTTTTCTGGATATATAATGAAGGAATAAAATTGTGTACACTGGAAATTTGCTAAGAGGGTCGATTTTAGGTAGTCTTACCATACACACAGAAGAAAGGTAATTATGTGAGATGGTGGATAAGCTCATTTACTTGACTGTTCATTACATCACTATATGTATGTATATGAAGTGTTTTATACCCTAAATATATACAATTATCATATTGGAGAAAGAAAAGACAAAGCAAGAAATGAAAATGATACCAAGATAGTCCAGATGTTGGATTAAGAAATAGTTTAAGACAGGTAACATAAATATGTTCTAACTAAAGGTAAGTACCATGTATGATTTTAATGCATAAAATGAAGCAGAATTGTGGAGAAATAGAAACTACAAATGTGAACAAAAATAAATGCAACAGGCCTCACACCTCCCAGTTTTAAAACATACTATAAAGCTACCCTAGTACTTGCACAAGGATAGATGTACAGATCAACCAATGGAATTAGGGTTTTAGAAATAAACCCTTGAATTTCTAACAGATACCAAGGTACCAAGAAATGGGGAAAGGGTACAGGGACACCTGGCCATAAGCAAAAATGAAGTTGGACTCTTTCCACACTCATATATAAAAATTAGCTCAGAATAAATCATAGATGTAAGAGTAGTGGAGACAACACAGGAGTAAATCTTCATGACATTGGTTCAGGTCAGGCAATATTTTATTAATATCACATCAAAATGTAAGCAATATGTATCATTTCATTTGCTATAACAAAATGCCAGAGATTGGGTAATATGTTAAGATCAGAAATTCGTTTCTTACCATCCTGGAGGCTGGGAAGTCCAAGATCAAGGTGTTGGCATTCAGTGCCTGTTGGCATTCGGTGCTGAGGGATGCTCTCTGCTTCCAAGATGGTGCCTTGTTGCTGTGCTCTCACATGCTGGAAAATAAAGGGCTACAAAAGGGTCTACGTAGTTTCCAGAAGTCTTTTAATAAGAGCACTAATCCATTCAGGGGGGATTAATTACTTCCCAGAAGGCCCTACTTCTTAATACTTAAACTTACTGGGGGTTAAGTTTCAACATGAATTGTGGAGGGGAAATAAACATTCAAACTATAACACATCAAAGAAAGAATATACAAATTGGACTTTATCCAAATTAAAAATGCTTCAAAAGACATCATCAAGTAAGCGAACAGAAAACTCACAGACTGGGAGAATATTTGTTAAGTAATACATCAGATAAAGGACTTAAATCCAAAACATATAAAGAACTCTGACAATTCATCAAGAAAAAGATGAATAACCTGATTTTAAAATGAGCAAAGGATTTGAATAGACATTTTCCCAAAGAAGATATAAAAATGACTAATAAACATATAAAAGGATGTTCAACATCACTGGTCTTTAGGGAAATGCAAATTCACCCAAATCAGGCCAAGGCAGCTCTTTAGTCCTAAATATTCATGTTTACTGTGCTAAGTTGCACTTCATTTTATTTGTGTACAAAACTTACCTTGTTCAAGTTTTAAAAGATGATTCTTCTTGCTAATATTTTAAGATCTGTGACTAGATCTGTTCTCACCATTTTGATTCTGTTAGTAATTCCATAGACCATTTTTCCATTACAATTAAATAGTAAATACGATAATTTATTTCAACATACACTATGTAGCATATTAACACACCATAAGAAAATCACTATACATCCCTTTGAATTTACTGATACCAAATATATTTGGAATATTTAATAAATATTCTTAGGATCGTCCATATCCCTCATGTCTATTGAATCCTTCTATAACCCCCAGCATATCACCCAGATCCTTAGGCCTCAGGAGCCTGAGGTGTGAAAGCTATGATTGGATGAGCCCTTTTAGGCTTTAGCCTTAGACCCCGGTGGCTGTGGGTAAGACAAACCTGTTACACCTTCTTCAGAGAGATGGGAATAAGAAAGAGATCATTAATGTTGGTTACAATCAGGGAGAAGAGATGGGAGATGTTTATGAGTGGTTGGTGTGGGGGGTGTAGAGGGATGTTGAGGGAATCCATTGAGTATACACAGGAGGGGAGGCAAATACCTTCAGTACAATGTGTGTGTGTGATCACATTGCATCATCACGTTCTTTCGTGTCAGAGCAAATCTGCTGCAACACAGGTTATTCTTAATGTACAACAGGCCAGTTTTGACCAATTATGTCGTAGACATACAAGGAGGGGCATTTATACATTAATCTCATCAGCCACACTCCACACCATGGTGTAGGATGGGCTGCTGATGAGTAGGTTTCATTTGGGCAAGCCATCCAAGTGCCAATTTGTGGATTTTGTCATTGAGTGAAGCACTTCCTGAAATGAAGATGTTATGCTTTCATCATCTTTGGTCTTAACTTTTAGAATGCTGGATCTGGGATTGACAAGGCCCTTTAAAAGGGGTTAAAGCATGTAATGAATGTCCTTAGGGACGTTAAAAAGTTGTCAGGAAGGGACTTAACAGTTGTCCTGTGCATTTTGCATAGTATAGCTAAGTGGTTGGAAGTGTGGACTGGTGAATGTGCTGGTAGTCTTGGACAACTAACCTGACCTCTCTCTATGCCTAAGTTTTCTCATCAGTAGAATGATGACAATGATAGTACCTACCTCACGGGACTGTCATGGAGATTAAATGAATTGATACATGTAAAGTACTTTGAATAGTGCCTAGCACCTGTAAATTGTTAACTATTAGTGTTGTTCTAATAACAGTTGTTATTAGGGCAGGTCTATGTTCAGTTAAATAGAGGGGAATTTATCCTATTTCCAAATTTCCTTGGAAGGATTCCCTGATTCCCTACATTATTACCTCTGAAAGCTTAGAGAGATCCTATTGTATCCAGAGTCCTGTGCCAGGAATACAAAGATATGAAAGGAAAATGGCTATGCCCCAATGGCTATACCAATCTACAGTCCCACCAGCAATGTACAAGGGCTCCCTTTTCTGAATTTCTAGAGAACTTCCCTTAGTGGTTAGGAAAGGCGTGGCATAGGTGCAGGACTTTAGCTGGGTGGAATTTAGACAAGTGGAAAGAGCATTCCAAGCAGGAGTAACTGCCTGACCAAAAGCACAGAATGAGCATCAGTTTGGGGATGGGTTTGACTAAAGAGGAATCATCTTATCTGATGGATGGATTAGGCAGCAGAGATAGGTAACAGACATGTGTGAAGTCTTTGAATGCCATGTTTTTTTTTTGGAGGCAGAGTCTATGTCACCCTCAGTAGAGTGCTGTGGCATCACAGCTCACAGCAACCTCAAACTCTTGGGCCCAAATGATTCTCTTGCCTCAGCCTCCCAAGTAGCTGGGACTACAGGTGCCTGCCACAATTCTGGGCTATTTTTTTTGTTGCAGTTGATTAGCTGGCCCAGGCCAGGTTCGAAACTGCCAGTCTCAGTGTATGTGGCTGGCACCCTAGCTGCTGAGCTACAGGCTAGGCAGTTGACTTGGCAATTATGAATTGGTCTGCAGTAAACATTCTGGTGCAAATGTCTTTGTTGTAAAATGATTTTTGATTATTTGGTTATATACCTACTAGAGGAATCGCAGGATTGAACGGTCTACTTTTAAAAGTAGGTCTACTTTTAGTTCCTTGAGTAGTCTCCAAACTTCTTTCCAAAAAGATCCCATTGGCATTCACGGAACACCAAAAATAAATAAATAGGACATGATCAAGCTAAAATCTTCTGTACAGGTAAAGATACAACTAAGGCAAACAGACAATCTTCAGAATGGGAGAAGATATTTGCATGTTACAAATCTAACAAATGGCTGATAACCAGAATCTACAGAGAACTCGAAAGAATCAACAAGAAAAGAACAAACAATACCATTTATCACTGGGCAAGAGACATGAACAGAACCTTCTCCCAAGAAGATAAACACATGAAAAAATTCTCATCATCCCTAATCATCAGAGAAATGCAAATCGAAATCACCTTGAGATATTATATAATCTCAGTGAGAACAGCCCACATCACAAAGTCCCCAAACTGCAGAAGCTGGTGTGAGTGGGGAGAGAATGAATGGGACACTTATACACCGTTGGTGGGATTGCAAACTAATACAGCATTTTTGGAAAGAAGGATGGAGAATCCTCGAAGAACTAAAAGGAGACTTTCTTGATTAATATAACATTCATGATATTTTCTCATTTACTATGTGAAAACAATTTTGATCCGTATTTAGAAGATTTCTCCTGACCTTTCACATATGCACCACAAGTGTGATCTCACCCTTTATCATCTCTCCCCCCACCCTCTCCCTCCCCTTCCCTCCCTCTCCCCTTTCCCCATCTTCTTGTGGAATAAATGAGTTGTAGCCTTCGCTTGAAAGATATAAATTTGCTTCATATTAGGGGTGTATACATTGGATACTTTTTCTTCCATTCTAGAGATACTTTGCTAAGGAAAACATGTTCCAGCCCTATCCATGTCACTATGAAAGAGGAAAAGTCACCATCCTTCTTTAATTGTACACAGTTATGACTCAATAAAAAATAATAAAAAAAAATAAAAGGAGACTTTCCATTTGATTCTACAATCCCATTACTAGGTATCTACCCAGAAGAAAAAAAAATCATTTCGCCATAAGGACATTCACACTAGAATGTTTATTGCCGTTCAATTCACGATTACCAAGAAGTGGAAACAACCTAAGTCCCCTTCAACTCATGAATGGATAAATAAATTAGGGTATAGGTACACCATGCAATACTATTCACCCATAAGCAAAGATGGAGACTTTATATATTTTGTGTTTATCTGGGTAGATTTGGAGAACTTCCTCCTAAGTAGAGTATCACAAGAATGGAAAAGCAAGCATTCAATGTACTCAATACTAATATGAAACTGGGAGAGGAACAACTACAAGCCCACACAAGCAAAAAATACAATTACGTTCCTGTAGGGGAAGAGGAGAGAAGAAGGAGGGAGGGGGTTTGGTGAGCTCTCACCTGGCGGGCACAACCTCCAGGGCTCAACTACAACGTGGACTTTGTTTGACAAAGGCACCCTTGTCAATTGTACCCTTACATTAATCTGAAAAAAAAAAAGGTGTGTGGTATAAACCAGAAGGGTTTGTGCCCCTCAAATCCCGCCCAGTTGGCCCCTATGTGGGCCAGCTCCTTTTCCTGTGGTGGGAAAAGGAGCACAGGACGTTGGTGGTCTTTGCTCCCAAGCCTGAGACTGATTGCAAAGGACCATGAAGATGGTTGCCTTTCTCCCTGGGTCACCTTTCCTTCCCAGCCCATTCCCAGATGACTCTTCATCTCACCGAGTCAGTGCCAGGTGCTCTGGGAGTCATGGGATCTGGGAGCCTTTCCCCACAGCTCTAGGGGAGCTACGGACTTCTGCATCTGCAGGTCCACCCTTCAGCTGGAGCCCTTCTTGCTTTCTGGAAGTTAGCTCTTTACTGGTCTACCTTCTTTTTTTACTCATCTGTTTTTCTTACTTACCGATCAATCTTTTTTCTTTACCCATCTTTCTTCCTTCCCAGTCTATTTTCCTTCGTAACGAATCTTCCTTCCCTCCTTTCCTCCCTTCTTCCTTCCCTCCCTTCCCTTTCTCCCTCCCTCCCTCTCCTCCTCCTCCTCCCTCCCTCCCTCCTTCCCTCCCTCCCTCCCTCCCTTCCCTTTCTCCCTCCCTCTCCTCCTCCTCCTCCCTCCCTCCCTCCCTCCTCCTCCCTCCCTTCCCCCTTCTCCTTCCTTCCTTGTGAGCCCTTAGGGCTTGGTGGGAAGGACTATGCTCTATTTAGTCTTATGTTTCCAATGTTTTGTGCAATGCCTGGCTGGGTAAATGTCTGGAATGAAAAAACAGAGATGTGAATTATTATATATATATATTACCCCCCTACCCCACACAATCCTTCAAGATTGGCCAGTTGTGCTTGGAGCTTGTCATGATGGTGTATACAATGGGCAGGCAGACGGGGAGAAGAGGCAGGCATGGATGAGTGCTGGGAGCTGAAGCTGGCACACAGGTAAGCAGGGACCAGGGCACGAATGCCATGTTAGACATTGTGATCTTCCTGAGAAGAGTAGAAGGCCACCAAATGGGAGCAACTTGGTCAGGTTGCTCCAAAATGGTAATACTGGCTGCAGGGTAAGCCGGGGATGGGTAGGAGGCAAGATTAGCAGCAGGGAGAGCAGTTAACTGCCAACCAGGTACAAGGTAAGGATGCAGCCTGTGGTACTGTCACCATCTAGAAGGAGGTGTTTGTGCATTAGGGGAGAAAGGGCTAATTCTGTGCGTTGGCTTTCGTACAAGCAGAGCCGAGGAGGCAGATTTATAAATGCTTCCTCTCATGTAGAGGGAACTGGAGGTGGTCCTTCTGTTTCTCTGTCTGCAAACAGAGTCTGAAGAGGGTGTAAACCACCAGGACCCTTGGAGCAAGGAGTGGGTGGTCAGCAAGGCCATTGGACCCACATTTGAAGCCTGGAGCCTTAAATTTTGGCTGTTGTGCTGGGTCCAATTCATGTAGGAAGGCAGGGCGAGACCTCAGCGTAAATGCTGATCTTCGTGAAATGAAACTATCCATCCCAGGACACTTGAAGAGGGTACGAGGTGAGGGCCTTCAAATCTGCAGATGGCCAGGTCTCTCTGAGGCTCTGGATGAGGCCTGCTGGATGTAGGACCACAGCTGCCTGGAGTCTTACATTTCCCTGGGAGACAGTGCTGTGTTCTGTCTGCCCACAGGGCAGCCCCGGGCTTGTCTGGCTGTGCGGGAGGCAGTGGCCCTGAGAGGCAGGTGTCTGAGGCTGCCCTTCACTTTGCTTCAGGGCCCTTCTCTTTTCACCCACCTGTGGGTGATAATGAGACACTAATGATGCCAGGAGGGAAACTTCGAGGAAAAGCCCTGCTGCCTGGAAGTCCAGCTCCCTCGGGAAATTGCCTCCTCCTGCTGCTCTCGCCTGCAGGCTCTGGAAACCTCCCAGGGCCCCGCTGACTCACGGCTCCCTCCGTGCCTGGTGAACTGCCTCCTGCTCTTTCTCTGAGGGTGGGCCCCGCCCTGCTCTGGACTGTGTCTCCTGGTCCTCCTGGCTTCGCAGTTTCCACCATCAGCTACACCTGAGCACCTGAGCTCTCACTCTCACAGTTCTCCACTTTCTGCTGTCGCCGCGCACACCCCCCACCCCCATCAGAAGGGTCTTTCTAGTTCTGGTCCTACTTGGTGACCTGGAATATTCCTGCCAGACTGCCTGAGGGGTAGGGCATGATTTGGGGGGCCCAGACGGAGCTTCTGCCTCTCGGCCTCCCTCCTGCTCCTGTCCCCTGTCCCCTGGTGCCCCTGAGCTCAGCTTGAGAGATGACTGCTCCAGGCTGTGGCCACACCCTGTCAGCATGCAGGGGGCTGCCACCTGCACAGTCCTTTAAAGTCTTTAGAACGCGTTTCCTCTGTTATCTCAAGATGGCAGCATAGGCTGTTTGTACTTTGGGAATGTACGGGGTGAGGGGGTGTCGCACAGGGGTGGTCGATTAGCTAAGTGAGCAAGCAGTTGATGCAGAAATGGATGTTGGAAGGTCCTGAGGGGACCTGGGCAGGCTCAGGATGGGGCCATGGGGGAAGACTGTGGAAACAACCTCTGCTTATTTTTGTGTTGAGACCTGGGCCTCTCCCTCCTGCAGTCTCTGTTCTTCTCTCTTAGGGTCTCTGGGCCTTCTCCTTTTTCATGTACCTTCATAGTGTGACCTGAGGTAGCTGCAGCCCTGTGACACGGTGAAGGTTGGTTCCAACTAGAAGGGAAGAGATCTTGCCTGGGGCCACTGATCTGTAATAGCCATCATTGGACCTAACGATAAAAAAGTGTGTGGTCATTTCAGATAAGAAAAGAAATGAATTCACTTGTGTTAATGGCAGGGTGGGGTGTAGACAGCCGTGTGCTTCTCCTACCTGGTCTGGGGAAGCCGCCAGGAGAAAGTGGGTGGTAAGCAGGCAGGTGGGTGGGCAAGAAAGGGCATTCTGGGGACTTGGAGCAGAGCTGCTGGAATGCACCAAAGAAGTCAGGGTTGGAAGAGACAGGAAGGGGGCAGGCTCAGAAGCCCTGGAGTGGGGTTTAATAATTATCCCTTGCATTTTCCACAGCTCATGTACTTCCAAGGAATTTTAATCTTTTATCTCACTTTGTCATCACCCTCATACTCTCTAATGAAGAGACACGATAAATGACACTCTTCCCACCAGTCATGGAAGTAAAAACTGAGCTGTTGGCTCGGCACCTGTGGCTCAAGTGGCTAAGGGGCCGGCCACATACACCTGAGCTGATGGGTTCGAATCCAGCCCGGGCTGCCAAACAACAATGACAGCTGCAACCAAAAAATGGCGGGGTGTTGTGGCGGGTGCCTGTAGTCCCAGCTACTTGGGAGGCAGAGGCAGGAGACTCGCTTGAGTCCAGGAATTGGAGGTTGCTGTGAGCTGTGATGCCATTGCACTCTATCCAGGGTGACAGCTTGAGGCTCTGTCTCCAAAAAAAAAGAAAAAAAAAAACTGAGTTGTTTCCCCAAATTGTAGCAATGTCATGGCTAGGAGGCAGGGGCCCTAGGGTGC